>ARYC01009690.1:0-17895 GCA_000711775.1 Oxytricha trifallax | reverse complement strand
CAGAATGAGCACTTCCACTACTAGAAATGTAGTTCACGGAGTAGTGTATTCGAAGAAGTGACTAAGAATCGAAAAGTCACATGGCAAGACTGGTCTTGGGGCACTTGAAAATTCCCTCTTATAATAAAAATTCCTTGCTTTTATGGTCAAACTTGAACTGCCATATTCGAGGTCATCTTGACCTCTGCTATCATTTTTATTGGATTCTTACGTTTTTAGAATCCTTTTCCATACATTTCCACAAGTCTGAGCTCTCTCAACTCGTAAAGATAAAGAAATTATGGTTGGTTTTTTAAAGTAGATTTTAGTCCTTTTTAGGTCAATTTTCATCGAAATTGGAAAAATCGATAAAACAAATATTTTTTTGTTGAAAATCTCAAAAATCCCAATTTTTAGGGATCCTGGTCGAATTCCAGGGAAAGTCAAACATGGTCAGATTGAGCACTTCCACTACTAGAAATGTAGTTCACGGCGTGGTGTATTCGAAGAAATAACTTAGAATCGAAAAGTCACATGGCATGGTGGCTCTATGGGCACTTGAAAATTCCCTCTTATAACAAAAATTCCTTGCTTTTCTAGTCAAACTTCAACTGCCATATTCGAGGTCATCCTCTCCTCGGTTCTTGTTTCTATTGTATTCTTACGCTTAAAGAATCCTTTTCCATACATTTCCACATGTCGCAGCTCTCTCAACTCGTAAAGAAAAAGAAATTATGGTTGATTTTTGAAAGTAGATTTCAGTCCATTTTGGGTCAATTTTCATCGAAAATCGAAAAAATCATAAAAAATTAATTTTTTTTACTGAAAATCTTAAAAATCCCAATTTTTAGGGATCCTGGTCCAATTCCAGGGAAAGTCAATCATGGTCGGAATGAGCATTTCCACTACTAGAAATGTAGTTCATTGCGAGTTGTATTCGAAGAAATAACTTAGAATCGAAAAGTCACATGGCATGGTGGCTCTAGGGGCACTTGAAAATTCCCTCTTATAATAAAAATTCCTTGCTTTTCTAGTCAAACTTCAACTGCCATATTCGAAATCATTTCTCCTCGGTTCTTGTTTCTATTGTATTCTTACGCTTTAAGAATACTTTTCCATACATTTCCACATGTCGCAGCTCTCTCAACTCGTCAAGAAAAAGAAATTATGGTTGATTTTTGAAAGTAGATTTCAGTCCATTTTGGGTCAATTTTCATCGAAATTCGAAAAATCATAAAAAATTTTTACTGAAAATCTTAAAAATCCCAATTTTTAGGGATCCTGGTCCAATTCCAGGGAAAGTCAATCATGGTCGGAATGAGCATTTCCACTACTAGAAATGTAGTTCATTGCGAGTTGTATTCGAAGAAATAACTTAGAATCGAAAAGTCACATGGCATGGTGGCTCTAGGGGCACTTGAAAATTCCCTCTTATAATAAAAATTCCGTTGCTTTTCTAGTCAAACTTCAACTGCCATATTCGAGGTCATCCTCTCCTCGGTTCTTGTTTCTATTGTATTCTTACGCTTTAAGAATCCTTTTCCACACATTTCCACATGTCGCAGCTCTCTCAACTCGTAAAGAAAAAGAAATTATGGTTGATTTTTGAAAGTAGATTTCAGTCCATTTTGGGTCAATTTTCATCGAAATTCGAAAAATCGGAAAAAATTAATTTTTTATTTGAAAATCTCCAAAATCCCAATTTTTAGGGATCCTGGTCCAATTCCAGGGAAAGTCAAACAAGGTCGGATTGAACACTGCCACTACTAGAAATGTAGTTCACGGCGAGCCTTATTCGAAGAAATGATATAGAATCGAAATGTCACATGGCATCGTGGCTCTTGGGGCACTTGAAAATTCCCTCTTATAACAAAAATTCCTTGCTTTTCTAGTCAAACTTCAACTGCTATATTCGAGGTCATCCTCCTTCGGTTCTTGTTTCTATTGTATTCTTACGCTTTAAGAATCCTTTTCCATACATTTCCACATGTCGCAGCTCTCTCAACTCGTAAAGAAAAAGAAATTATGGTTGATTTTTGAAAGTAGATTTCAGTCCAATTTGGGTCAATTTTCATCGAAAATCGAAAAAATCATAAAAAATTAATTTTTTTTACTGAAAATCTTAAAAATCCCAATTTTTAGGGATCCTGGTCCAATTCCAGGGAAAGTCAATCATGGTCGGAATGAGCATTTCCACTACTAGAAATGTAGTTCATTGCGAGTTGTATTCGAAGAAATAACTTAGAATCGAAAAGTCACATGGCATGGTGGCTCTAGGGGCACTTGAAAATTCCCTCTTATAATAAAAATTCCTTGCTTTTCTAGTCAAACTTCAACTGCCATATTCGAGGTCATCCTCTCCTCGGTTCTTGTTTCTATTGTATTCTTACGCTTAAAGAATCCTTTTCCATACATTTCCACATGTCGCAGCTCTCTCAACTCGTAAAGAAAAAGAAATTATGGTAGATTTTTAAAAGTAGATTTCAGTCCATTTTGGGTCAATTTTCATCGAAATTCGAAAAATCATAAAAAATTAAGTTTTTTGTTGAAAATCTCAAAAATCCCAATTTTTAGGGATCCTGGTCCAATTCCAGGGAAAGTCAATCATGGTCGGAATGAGCATTTCCACTACTAGAAATGTAGATCACTGCGTGGTGTATTCGAAGAAATGACTTAGAATCGAAAGGTCACATGGCATGGAGGCTCTAGGGGCACTTGAAAATTCCCTCTTATAACAAAAATTCCTTGCTTTTCTAGTCAAACTTCAACTGCTATATTCGAGGTCATCCTCCTTCGGTTCTTGTTTCTATTGTATTCTTACGCTTTAAGAATCCTTTTCCATACATTTCCACATGTCGCAGCTCTCTCAACTCGTAAAGAAAAAGAAATTATGGTTGATTTTTGAAAGTAGATTTCAGTCCAATTTGGGTCAATTTTCATCGAAATTCGAAAAATCGAAAAAAATAATTTTTTTTACTGAAAATCTTAAAAATCCCAATTTTTAGGGATCCTGGTCCAATTCCAGGGAAAGTCAATCATGGTCGGAATGAGCATTTCCACTACTAGAAATGTAGTTCATTGCGAGTTGTATTCGAAGAAATAACTTAGAATCGAAAAGTCACATGGCATGGTGGCTCTAGGGGCACTTGAAAATTCCCTCTTATAATAAAAATTCCTGCTTCTAGTCAAACTTCAACTGCCATATTCGAGGTCATCCTCTCCTCGGTTCTTGTTTCTATTGTATTCTTACGCTTTAAGAATCCTTTTCCACACATTTCCACATGTCGCAGCTCTCTCAACTCGTAAAGAAAAAGAAATTATGGTTGATTTTTAAAAGTAGATTTCAGTCCATTTTGGGTCAATTTTCATCGAAATTCGAAAAATCATAAAAAATAATTTTTTTTACTGAAAATCTTAAAAATCCCAATTTTTAGGGATCCTGGTCCAATTCCAGGGAAAGTCAATCATGGTCGGAATGAGCATTTCCACTACTAGAAATGTAGTTCATTGCGGTTTGATTCGAAAAATAACTTGGATTCGAAAGGTCACATGGCATGGTGGCTCTAGGGGCACTTGAAAATTCCCTCTTATAATAAAACTCCTTGCTTTTCTAGTCAAACTTCAACTGCTATATTCGAGGTCATCCTCCTTCGGTTCTTGTTTCTATTGTATTCTTACGCTTTAAGAATCCTTTTCCATACATTTCCACATGTCGCAGCTCTCTCAACTCGTAAAGAAAAAGAAATTATGGTTGATTTTTGAAAGTAGATTTCAGTCCATTTTGGGTCAATTTTCATCGAAATTCGAAAAATCATAAAAAATTATTTTTTTTGTTGAAAATCTTAAAAATCCCAATTTTTAGGGATCCTGGTCGAATTCCAGGGAAAGTCAATCATGGTCGGATTGAGCATTTCCACTACTAGAAATGTAGTTCACTGCGTGGTGTATTCGAAGAAATGACTTAGAATCGAAAGGTCACATGGCATGGAGGCTCTAGGGGCACTTGAAAATTCCCTCTTATAACAAAAATTCCTTGCTTTTCTAGTCAAACTTCAACTGCTATATTCGAGGTCATCCTCCTTCGGTTCTTGTTTCTATTGTATTCTTACGCTTTAAGAATCCTTTTCCATACATTTCCACATGTCGCAGCTCTCTCAACTCGTAAAGAAAAAGAAATTATGGTTGATTTTTGAAAGTAGATTTCAGTCCAATTTGGGTCAATTTTCATCGAAATTCGAAAATCATAAAAAATAATTTTTTTTACTGAAAATCTTAAAAATCCCAATTTTTAGGGATCCTGGTCCAATTCCAGGGAAAGTCAATCATGGTCGGAATGAGCATTTCCACTACTAGAAATGTAGTTCATTGCGAGTTGTATTCGAAGAAATAACTTAGAATCGAAAAGTCACATGGCATGGTGGCTCTAGGGGCACTTGAAAATTCCCTCTTATAATAAAAATTCCTTGCTTTTCTAGTCAAACTTCAACTGCCATATTCGAGGTCATCCTCTCCTCGGTTCTTGTTTCTATTGTATTCTTACGCTTTAAGAATCCTTTTCCACACATTTCCACATGTCGCAGCTCTCTCAACTCGTAAAGAAAAAGAAATTATGGTTGATTTTTAAAAGTAGATTTCAGTCCATTTTGGGTCAATTTTCATCGAAATTCGAAAAATCATAAAAAATAATTTTTTTTACTGAAAATCTTAAAAATCCCAATTTTTAGGATCCTGGTCGAATTCCAGGGAAAGTCAATCATGGTCGGAATGAGCACTTCCACTACTAGAAATGTAGTTCACGGCGTAGTGTATTCGAAGAAATAACTTAGAATCGAAAAGTCACATGGCATGGTGGCTCTAGGGGCACTTGAAAATTCCCTCTTATAATAAAAATTCCTTGCTTTTCTAGTCAAACTTCAACTGCCATATTCGAGGTCATCTTCACCTCTGCTCTTATTTCTATTGTATTCTTACGCTTTAAGAATCCTTTTCCATACATTTCCACATGTCGCAGCTCTCTCAACTCGTAAAGAAAAAGAAATTATGGTTGATTTTTTAAAGTAGATTTCAGTCCATTTTGGGTCAATTTTCATCGAAATTCGAAAAATCATAAAAAATTAAGTTTTTTACTGAAAATCTTAAAAATCCCAATTTTTAGGGATCCTGGTCCAATTCCAGGGAAAGTCAATCATGGTCGGAATGAGCATTTCCACTACTAGAAATGTAGTTCATTGCGAGTTGTATTCGAAGAAATAACTTAGAATCGAAAAGTCACATGGCATGGTGGCTCTAGGGGCACTTGAAAATTCCCTCTTATAACAAAAATTCCTTGCTTTTCTAGTCAAACTTCAACTGCCATATTCGAGGTCATCCTCTCCTCGGTTCTTGTTTCTATTGTATTCTTACGCTTTAAGAATCCTTTTCCATACATTTCCACATGTCGCAGCTCTCTCAACTCGTAAAGAAAAAGAAATTATGGTTGATTTTTGAAAGTAGATTTCAGTCCATTTTGGGTCAATTTTCATCGAAATTCGAAAAATTCATAAAAAATTAATTTTTTTACTGAAAATCTCAAAAATCCCAATTTTTAAGGTTTATGGTTTATTTTCACGAATTATCAATGATTTAATATTTGTGCTTTTTTTTCACGTCCTTTTGCATTTTCAGACATACTTTTAGGAATAAATTTATTAAATTTTTTTCTGGGTATTTAGAGGTCGAGAATGAAAAGTAGATCGGTTGGACTTCAGTCTAAGTAGAAATGAAGGATATCTGAGAATTTTCCCTTTGACAAAAGTCCTAGCCAACCACCCATTACTTAGCTTGCAATTCAATTATCTTTTTGAAATTTGGACATTAGATTTCACATTGTATCAAATTTTTAATTTTGTAACTTTTAATATTTATTTAAGACTTGATCGCCTTTCATTTATTATTTTTCTCATTTTCTTGTGATTGATCTAAAAATGTGTTATACTAACCTGCAACTTGGTTTTACTTATTGTGTTAGGTATTACACATAACACTTTTTCGAGTTTTTTATCATAAAAGCAATTGTAAATTCAAGAAATATTGTTCAATTTACAAAGCTTAATCAGTCATAATAAACTATGATTATTCGGTTAAGCCAAATTAATTTACTAATTGATTTTAATTATTTCTCGATAAAGCTTTTATATAAAGATTCTTTGATCGAAATAATAAATTTATTAGAAAATGGATTATGTTCTGCAATAACTGTCTTTGAAATGCGTGTTGTTAAAGGTTTCATATTTTAAGCATTTATTTATGCATTATTAATATTATGAATATTAGAGTTTACAATTTAATTATATAAAATCCTCTTATTTAACGGTGATTGAAAGTGTCAATTAATTTATTTTATCAATTTATTATTATGAGATTTAACGATATACGTATAAATCAAAATTTATTATGTGTCTTTTCTATAGCATAAATTATTTTTTTTAAAGTTTAAAATTATAAAATATATAAAATCTAAAACAGTTAAGCCTTTTTATTATAACAACTGAGAATTCATTGAATTATAAGAAACTATATATTTTTTATATTTATAATTTTATCCGGTTTTATTTAATAATTGCTTTGCATTCAAACGTAAATATAGATTTTCAAGCAGCTAATCTGAAAATTATGAAACACTAATAAAGTACCATATTAAACTTTTATTTGAACTACATTAAATCAAATCAAAGAGAATCTATCTAATTTATTGCTCTTAGAGAATTAATTATAGATGATCGGTGGTTTTATCTCAACTACATGCCTTTTTAGCTGTTATTTCTACTAACATTCATTGAATAGATGTTTACAGTAAGTAATTGGCTCGTAAGAACTATTAATATAATGTAAAGTAGCCATCTCGTTATTAGCGTTTATAATTCAATTAATAGATTGATTTGATTTGTAAAAAATGATAAATAACTAATTAAGTTTTAATATTTTAATAGTTAAATCATATTATAATGGTTAAATCCAACTTTCCTTACAATAAACGTAATTTTAAATGTGTATATGTAACAATGAGCATAGATAATAGAATCATATATCTCTATTAATCTTTGCAGGACTACTATCTTCACCAGGATGAATAACTCCCTGTATTTTTGGAACATCTTCAGTGCCATTCAGAGGTGTTGATGCTCCCTGATTCATTAGCATTAAACACAACAACAATAAAAACAATTAATATCTATTATAGTAATCATAAAGTTCTTCCTGAAAGTTGTAAACTACCCATAGTAATTAGACAAAATATAACATTTGTATCTAAATAACAAAAACACTTCATAATTACTTGATTTTAAATAGTTCAAATATCTTATTAGCTTAAATTAGAAGATAACAGCACTTTGTAATTGATATATGTTCCTTTTTACACTCAAAGAGATGATCTCTTTGATTCTTGGAACTCTTTCGCCCTCTAGCAATGATAAATATTGAACTAATCTCCAATTATCTTGGAAGATGCATGTTTCTAATACCTTTAGAAATATAAATACAAATAAATATATATAATATTATATTTAATATTTCATTTTCAAATGAAAGTGTAAGTGAAACATTTAAAGCTTAGTTAAATCAATGATTAATCCATAGAGAATTTATCAATCTGACAATAGCGATGGAATGAATAAGTCAATGTAAGAGTTAAGCTTAAAATTGCAGTTAGATATGCATTTCAAAATTAGACTCTATGTTAGTTTATGCTTTGCTAGAGAGATTGGTTCATTCTAACAGATTACGAATTGCTTTAAGTTTAATGAAGACTACTCGTCCTACCAGAAACATAAATTCAGAATGGGCATTGAGACTTGCAAATTACATATTTATGAATTAAAAAAATCATATGCTATATCTTCACGATGAATCAGTACTATAGATAATTAGTAATATTATCTTGTAAAGTAGAATCGTTTTCACAATACAAATAAATACATAATATAATATTAACAATATTCAAAATGACAACTATAATGTTTCATAAGCTCATATTAAATTAATTTACTCATAAATAATCAGATGAAAAATCAAACAAATTGAAGTTTTGATATTTTTGAGGTTTAAATAACAACCTAAAACATATTTTAAACTTATAACTAAGTAAATATGATATCAATTATTTATTTACATTTATTATTTTTAATGTAATTAGCAATTAATGCAATCAAATTATAAATATTTTATCAATTATTACTTTGCTAATTAACATCGTTAGTATGTTTGGAGTTTGAAATATCAAAAAATCACTTATAATTATTTAACATTGATAATTTGAATCAATCCATTTCATATTAGTTTTTAAATACAATAAAATTTTATATTCTTTAGAAAAATTTATTTGGGAGAAATCTTTTTGTATTATTTAATTCATAACAATTAATGTTTAGGTGCAAAGTTTATTGGCTAAATCTAAATTTCACAAACCATTCCTGCTTCTTATCTTCCTCATCTTACTTACTTTTTCTTCTCGCTATTCTTCCTTGGTTGAGCCAGCAATCTAGTTGATCAAGGAGTCAAGATCCTTATTGTTTAAACCTAAGTTAGGTTCAGCAACTAGTTATCTCACGAATTCATTGTTAATCAAGTCATCGATTTGTGATGGATCTTGACCTGTTGGTCTAGTTACTGTTATTGTTGTTCCTGACTTTCTTGCATTTAGAGTAATCTAGTTTGAGTTAGGATAGACTATTCGTACTATTCTTAATCTTCACACACATCAACTTTGGCTGAATCAACTCCCGCTACTTACTACTGAACTTAGGAATCAACTGGCAGTTCATCGTCATCGTCTCTTCTTTCATGCTTCTCTGTCTTCTCATCCTCAACAACACTCTTATTTACGAGTCTCTATTTATCAAACTTAAGTTTAATTAGCGAGTTATAGAAATATATATAATGCATGAAAAATAATCATATCACGAGTAAAGTTAAAAACTAGGGCATTGATAATTATAGAGTACAAGTAAAAATGAATAAAACTAGTAATACACATGAGTACTTATGCTTATTTATCATTCATTTACTTTCATTGTTTATTATTAGTATAGATGTCTAATTAATAATTAAAATTTAAGATAATTTAAGATTAAAAGGAATAGTTATATGTCTAGTAATATTTACGAAAATTATAAGTTAATTTTAGTTAATTTTTGTTCTTTTTTTAATTCTGATCTATAATCATGAATCATCAATAATTTATATAGCTACGTAGTTTAGATTTAAACAAATATTTTTATTAAATTGATAATCAGAATTATTAGAAATTCTTTATTTTAAATCATCATAATAATTTATTAATATATACTGACTTCAAATAATATGAATTATCAATGTTAAAGTAAATAATAAAATATATACAAATGTTTATTCAAAAAATATGTTTAACTAAAGTGGGGCAAAAGTAGAAAAAATTTGCTACTTTTGACCCGCTATTACTAATTTAAAATTACTATTGATTAAGTATCAATAATTGATTATAAATTAAAAAAATATAAATGAGTAGTATTATTCATTTATCGATTTCTACAATTTGAATATTCAAACATATTTTGATATTTCTCTTCTTTTGACTTATTCATCAGCTGGAGTTAAATCTTCACATTAGGCATCTCAGCATTTTTGGACTTTCAATTTTACAAACGAAGCAGAGGCGTAAGCTCGACTAGGAGCCAGGAGCACTACTCAAATCTCCACATTCTGATCTGCAGAGGTGGAATGTCCGACTCAGACATCTCTACTTTAGGGGCCAAGAAAATCGATGATCTTAATTTTTCTGACCGCCCTATGGTATCGATAGAGCGCTTTGAAGCACATTTTATTGGTAATCGTATCGATGATAATGATCAAATTAATCTTACACCTGCGAATCTCTCAATGCTAATCCCCTTTCCTCTCTGCATAGAGCACTTTCCTCTATCTTGCTCTGTAGGGTACCAACACGGATTCTTCATCTACCTAAATGGTTCTATAAAGATGGAGTGCTCTTACCAATATAAATGCAGTGGAATCCAAATGCAGTTTTCCGTTTGCGGTGCTCTTGTTGGCGTCACAATCAATGAAGTTTCTATCTACTCTGGCATTTCATTGCTTTTATACAACTTCTTCGTACCAATATATGCAGGATCAGATACCAAGAGAGTCTAAGTCGATTAATGCTTAAGTAGACTTTCTATCATTATTACTCATTCAGTCCTTGCTTTTATTCTAACAGCCTCAGCTCTAATGTGGTTGCTGCATTATGCTCTTCTAACGCCCAATACACCAAAGGACTACTGGAAATACGGTAACAAAATCTTTAAACTGCCCAATTATTCACAAGTATTGTTGGTCTGGCAAGAGATCGTCAACTTATCATTGGGTCCTACAAGGCCACTGATGCTCTTTGGCAGCCATGCTATGTTGACGCTTGTAACGGTATGATAGTCGAAGGTACTTACATCTATGTCTCCACTCTACTCTTCTCCTTCTTCCATGCTTGTTGGGTTCATTGCTGGTAGTACAATCTAAAAGTTGTCATCAATGGAAGCTACTAGTACTGGTCGTGTATTCCTTGTCATCCTGGATTAGATTACTGACTAAAGGAAGTCTCCATTTATGGCTTTCAGTAAAAGCGTTTAATTAGGAATAAAACTTAACTCAATCAACACATTAAATTTGGTACTTTTTAATATACGAAGACTCCTGTATTTATATTTATATAAATATACATATGATTTACATAGTTTAATTTCTTAAAAGCTACCAATAATTCTATAATAATAAAAATATAAGATTAATTTGAATTTATATTTGAATTAAGCTATCTCCTTATTTACATTGATTTCATTCTTTTATTTAATTATAATCCACTTCTAGGCAAGCAAAGAATCAATAATTTCCTTATCTTTATTTATAAATATGTATTAATTTAATCAGCTTGATAAATGTGATTATATTTACATTCTATATAAAAGTGTTTTCTTAACTTACACCAGATTTAACACAATAAATAATCTTTTAATTTGATTGAATATAGAATATACTAGTTACCCACTTTATTTCGTGCTTATTGCTACATCAAATCTGCTAGTATAATTTTTAAGAGATGTTAAAGACTTAAACTTTGATTGGTCAAATTATAAAAATAATCAGACAAGCCTTTCATTAAATTATTTTATAAAAACAAATAAAAAAGACTTGTCAAGATGTACTTTTCAATATATAGATGAATACCATGCTGAAATAATGAGTTCTTCTAATTAAGTAGATTTTAAGACCTAGCAACGATAACAAATAACACAAAGATATTCCTTGTTTAAAAGTGGGACTGCATGCTGAAGTTTGGCTTCTTGATCTTAATTGCTTAGAATTCTATAAACTTAGAGAAAAACATCTAACCTAAGTTAGTTTCAGGTTAACAATTTAATATAATAGTTAATAATTCTAGTGAAAATGACAGAGGAAACAGGTATGACTCTGAATGCCACAGCTAATTATGAAAATAAACCCAGTATTTAAGATGAGCTTCTCAATGGTAAACCAGCTATTCACTATGAATTCTTCAGATTCATTTTTTTTATATAATGGAGTTGTTAATTATAAGTTTAATTGTCGTTGTATTTAATTTACTATTTCAAATATTTATAAGTTGCTTAAACTAATATAAGTGGCTCCTGAAATCATTGAGAAAGTTCGAAATTGAACGTATAAAGATATGTAAGGTACCGACCTCATTCCAAGTTTTATCTCTTAATTAACTTTAGTTTATTAATTTATTCACATTTACGAAACACATATTTAAACTAAGTAACAATAGAGAAGAATAGTATAACTCAAATAAATTTAGGAAAATTAGAGAAATAAAAATATATCTATAATTACATTTAATTATAAATTCCATTAACTAATAGTATTGCTATTCATTATTTGATTTCATTAATTTAAATTTAAAAATAATTATGACTAAAATTATTGAATATATTATTAATATAAATATATAAAATTGTGCAGTGTGGAAGTAAACAAATAAGCATTTTATGAATATTAGTCAGTGATTTTACAATTAAATGATTAAAAGAATGCTTATATCTATACATCTAATTTAAACATGATCCCTTCTTTTGAATATTAAGATCATTAGAAACTTCTCCCTACTAAAATGGCAAGTCACAATGACCAGCTTAAGTGTCAAAAATCTCTATAAACTACAACTACTAATTAGTATTCTTTCTGATGGTGGACGAATCTGTAAGTACAAGTGCAGCATAAGACTAAATGGATAAACTCCAATAAGATTAGCCACTTATCAAGGATGTCAATACAATTGAAGATTTAGCTAAAAATGTACATATTTCCATTTTAAAATTACAAAAGATAGTTATGGAGTAAATAGGGAATACTCTATTAACAAAAAGCGAGGGGAATGTAGCTTATCAAAGAAGCTTAGCTTGTGCATGACTTATTTGAAAAGTATAATCCTATCAAGAATTTATTGCTACAAACCAAGAGTTATCATTAAAAGTAACTAATATGACTTGATATTGGTGAATGAGAAAATTGCAACTTAATAAACACTTGATCAGATGAAATTGTTGCCTAAAGAAGACAAATATAAAGCCCTTGATTAAAGAATATATATGTCAGAAAACATTGTAAATGATTCAATTATTTACAACCACTTTTTCTATAAAATTAGATGATCTCAATATACTTGCATAAATTTATTAATATATATTAATAATACAAGAATGTTTACAAAGTCCTTAAATATCTTGTGTTTATTAAGAAAAAGAAAGTATCAATTAGAGAAAGACTCTGTCATTTGTAATAAGGAACAAGTGGAAAGTTTAATGTAACTAAGCTAACTGATGCTTCACGTAAAGATTTCGGTAAAATTGCTGAAGATCTTTACTAAATTTTGATAAAACGAGATAACAAAGAGACCCACTGCTTGTATCATCATGGATCAGCAAATACTAACAAGAAAACTGTCCCTAAAATAATCAATTCAATATTTATCTGCAATTAGCTATTCCTGGGCAAGTCAATTCCATATATTATGTAGAAGATACGAAAAGGAACTTAAGATGATTTAATAAATGCGATGAATATAGAAAAATCTTAAATCAAATACATCATTCCGACTACAAAAGAACTCCTGTAAGACAAAGCATACACTTCAACATTAAGTTTCGAGAAACATAAGTTCTCTTTCAAGAATATCACACCATTATAACTACCAACGAACTGTCCTAGAATAAAATAACTACTGATGTAAAGGATTGCATTTGAGAGGAGATGCATCATAGTGAGCCCAAAGTGGAAGTTAAATCGGGAAGGCCTGAATCCCTTTTTAATGCAATTCAGTTAGCAAACTATCTCATGGAATCATCAGATTAGAATGCAGTTTGTAGCGAAGAAATAATTCATTATTCAAAACATGTTTAAAAGATAATCAAATATGGTACAAGGATGAGCATGAAAGAAACTAAGATAGAGGAACACGAAGAGAAATGACATTTTATATAAAATTTTATTAATAATGCAAAATATGTTTGCAAAGAACTACTGCTTGATATTACTATATATATTATATAATTGCTTATTTAGCACAATTATATTTATTATATTAGATTAATAAACTTTGATTAGTTAAGCTAATCATTATACTGATAATTGATTAGTGCAACTAGCAGTGGTAAAATAACTACTAGTCTATAAAATATATTAATACTTTTAGAATTTCTTATTATTATCTTTTTGATTAATATCAGCCAAACTCTATTTTAATTGAGCCCATTCTTAACAAAGAATTATTGAGAGATACTAATGCTTTCTGGTGAAGAGATGGTCCTTAATGATGATAGTGAGCTCAATTCAAACAATAAACCAATTAATCCCATAATCATTGGCTAATTGATATCCTACAAGAGCTTATTTATTGATGATGCCATAATGCTTTACACTGTACTCTCTTTCTCATTAAACATTTGAGTATAAACGTTGTATTTTGAATTTGGGAAGAGTATGTGGATGAAAGTCTAGCTTTCCAATGGTAATTCCAATATGATAAAAGAGACTGCCAGGTGAAGCTTGAAGATTTGAGATTAGGAGTAGTTTATGAGTGCTTTTTCGATTTGTTGGATCTCTCTTGACCTAAACAGTTTAATGATGTGCCTTTGTTAATGGGTATGATAAGCCTTTTAATATAAATTGATTAAATATTTTTTGAATAAGTTAATTACATAAATAAATATTAAAAATATATTTTTATACAATCTAATGCATTACATAATTTATAATGATAAATATATGTTTTCAAGAAGTAATGTGGCGTATAAATGGGGTAATAGCAGAAAAGTTTGCTAATCTTCACTTTTTAATTGATGATAAGGGAGATAAATTGAAATTTAGATGAGGGATAAAATGCATTTAAATTTATTAAATATACAAATAATAAAATAATATAGAATGTAAGTCAAATCTAGTTCCCAATAGAGGCTATGCCATCATCTTTTAGTTAATTGTTCCTAGCAAGTATCTCAAGAATGTTTTCACCTGGGCATAAGATTTCAGCATAGCACCAAGTTTCGTCATGCTTATGAGATTGGAAGACCCTAAATGGCTTGTACACTAATTTTTTACACTGTAATCTCCATCGCCACAAATCCATGCTTCCTCAAATGAGTGTTTTACTACATTCCCATTACCAGAATGCTCCACATCGCCGTTTGTTGTCTTGATCCTAACAATCTTATCGATATACCTAAATTGATAGTTAAGAAATTAATTAATACCTGCTCGTACCCATGCTGATGTATGATATCCCATGCCTACTTCTGCTTTGAGTTGACGACCCAGAGTATCATAAAGCCATCAGTTTAGATCAAATGTAAGGGCATGTTCAAGAGATCTGAATCTTTTAGTAATGGGTAAAATGGCTTACATCCGTGACTAGAATTTTAGGAGAATCTGTCCCTGAATGGGTCAACTATGATTATGTCATATAACCTGCCTGCATAACTAAGTTATGAGTATTTTTGATCTGCCCACACATCTGGCCTGATCACATCTGTTATAAATGGGATTGATCGAGTTTATCTATTGCT
The DNA here is from genome assembly GCA_000711775.1 of Oxytricha trifallax. Classification (NCBI taxonomy): domain Eukaryota; phylum Ciliophora; class Spirotrichea; order Sporadotrichida; family Oxytrichidae; genus Oxytricha; species Oxytricha trifallax. The sequence goes on along the minus strand of ARYC01009690.1, from coordinate 2,809 downwards.
TTTAATTTGTTTTAGCATTCCCATTTAATAATCCGTCACTTTAACAGCACCCTGATCTTTTTGGGGTTTATCTTGATAGTTTTTGAGATTATTATTTTGATTCACAAACTTGTCCATGACTGAAATTTCTGAAAAGATGATATCATAATTGTCGGTATTTAAATTACTAAAACTCTTTGTTCTTAGTCTTACCGAATTAAATGTCAAATGTCTCTGCATGTAGTAATAGTACTATTCTTTTAATCTTTAATCTTGTTCTAAGAATGGGTAACTATATCATAAATTATTCTTTATTATAAACTGATATTTCTTAACACTGATGCTAAGATCATACAACACCTTTTATTTAATTTGCAGTTTTAATTGACTTGCTATTTTGTTTAATAAATTATTCCAATTTTTCATTGTTGTGAATTGATTCTATATATTTCTAATTTTATTGTATATAAATGAAAGTTGTATCTACATCCCTCACATTTTGTTATTAATTAACTTGAATGATTAAATCTTTGTGAATTTGATTTTTATTATTTTTTCCTTCAACATCATCCACATTATTTCCATCATCATTATTATATCTATTGTTGTCATTTTATTATTATTGGCCAACTCGATGTTTCTTGAGTTTGTAGACTGAATCATCCAGTTTATCATTTAGGTACTTCTCTATGTTATCACTAGTAATAAAAAAATATTCTCAAATTGTTTTGATATTGACCATAGACATCTCTAATTTGTAAAATAAATTCTCTGTGCTTTTTTTCCATGCCTATAATTTTTTATGTAATATATTATTGACTTTTTATAATATTTTTTAATGACATACCAAGCACATAAGTTACGCTATTTGAAGGGCAGATTGCTGCTTCTTTGCTCTCTATCTTTTATTATTATTATTATTTCATTGCTTGTTTTAATTGATTTAGCTGTAGCCTCTACTTAATAAGGTTAATCAAATTTCATTGAATTAAATATTCAAGTTCCCAATGAACTATTGTAATTTACTGTCAAGGTCTGTTTATTATATTTTCTTTAAATCAACAAACATAGAACAAATCTCTTCTATTTTTTATAATTAGGGAATAATTGTGTGAATTAGCCTGTGGCTAGATTTGTGATTCTAACCTTCCCATTTTGGCTATTTTAGCTTAATTGCTATATTTAGCATCTATTTGAATGCTTTTGTTTTATCTGACTTGTAAAGAAAACTATGTGGATTTGTTAATCGTCTCAAACAATTAAATCCTTTGTTTAATGGGATCTTACCAATAAATTCAGATTTTATTTTTTTTATTTTACTTACTGACAGTAAGAGAGTTGCTAAATGTAAGTTTAGTTACTTCAGTAACAGCTCAAGAAAATAGTTGAAAATGCCTCTAAGCATTATTTGAACATGAATAATGCGTATTTTATTGCAAAATAGCAGGGGCATTCTATTCGAGATACGCAAGGCTGCAATAACTTGAAGAGGGCAGCAAGAATTGCCACTTTCGCTGTAATTTTTGCTACATCTCTTGAAGTTGAATAAGCAAAATAAGTTCTCGAAAAGTTTGAAAACCAATCATAATAAGGCCAAGATCTCTTTGCACTTCATTCTAATCATCTGCACTAGATGACCTTTTAGCAAAGAATTGTTAATTTATAGAATAAACTGACTCTAAGTTCGTATCAAGGATTATAGGTTCTTTGACGAGAAATTGCAAACTTAACATTTATGGTAGATTTTTGTATCTCTAGCGTAAGATAGAAATGATTGAATTGATGGATTAGCAATATAAAATTGTTCAATAGCATATTCTAAGTGGGACACATTATGAAAAACTTATATGAAATACAAGATTGAAAATTATAATCAATAATTAATGTACGCTATTAAAATATTCCACATTTTTTTATTTTCTCCAATTTTATCTCTCTTTTGAGTCTTTTGTGTGCGGGCAATTTTATTTAATTGTTTTGAATATGCAACTTATTTAGGGGAGTCAATTATAAGATGTTTTAGACAGTGCGTCGACCTCCGACATTTTTAGGCCAGGAAACCCAGCGCAACTAGGCCAGACTTGAGTCACTTTTTGACAGTAATTTCTGATTATTTTTATTTTCTCCAATTTTATCTCTCTTTTGAGTCTTATCTGTGCGGGCAATTTTATTTAATTGTTTTGAATATGCAACTTATCTAGGGGAGTCAACTTTAAGCATGTTTTAGGCAGTGCCGTCGACCACCGACATTTTAAGGCCAGGAAACCCAGCGCAACTACGCTAGACTTAAGACACTTTTTGACAGTAATTTCTGATTATTTTTATTTTCTCCAATTTTATCTCTCTTTTGAGTCTTATCTGTCGGGCAATTTTATTTAATAGTTTTGAATATGCAACTAATTTAGGGGAGTCAATTTAAGCATGTTTTTGGCAGTGCCGTCGACCAGCAACATTTTAAGGCGAGGAAACCCAGCGCAACTAGGCCAGACTTGAGACACTTGTTTGACAGTCATTTCTGATTATTTTTTATTTTTTCAAATCTTTTACTTCCTACTTTTGAGGTCTTATTATGTGCGGGCCAATTTTTATTTAATAGTTTTGATATATGCAACTAATTTAGGGGAGTCAATTTAAGCATGTTTTTGGCAGTGCCGTCGACCAGCAACATTTTAAGGCGAGGAAACCCAGCGCAACTAGGCCAGACTTGAGACACTTTTTGACATTAATTTCTGATTATTTTTATTTTTTCCAATTTTATCTCTCTTTTGAGTCTTATCTGTGCGGGCAATTTTATTTAATTGTTTTGAATATGCAACTAATTTAGGTGGAG
>ARYC01009689.1:0-28410 GCA_000711775.1 Oxytricha trifallax | reverse complement strand
AGGCGAGTAACCAGAGAAAAAGAGAAAGAAACAATTAAAAAGAATTAATAAGAGAAAACTCCCCGGATGAAAACATTTTCTTTAAATTCACAATACCCAGAGACAAGTCTACTTTAATTATGTAAATTTTTATAATCAGCTTTATTTCTATGTTTATTAATTAAAGATTTATATTAATATTAATATCATTTGAATTTTTCTTTAAATTCATTTTTTTGTAAACATTTTTATTTCTATTAATAATTTTTTAAGTTTAATATTTAAATGATTTACACTTGCAATTGCACATGCAGATCATCTATGCTGAAAAATTTTTTGGTACAAAAATATATTAAAACTCTATAGATCAATTATTGTAGAAATACATTTGAATTTGGAAGATTAAATATAATTAAATTTATTATAATTCATTATCTTGATAGTTAAAGTTGCGCAAATTGGACGATAATGGGCTCATTCGATAGAGAATTTAAAATTAGCTGGACCTTTACTATTGGCGGTACTTTTTAATCGCATCCCTGGAGCGAGATAACTTCAATTTTATTAAACACCTCTAAATTCATTAAATTATACCCTCACATTGATCTAAAGTTATCTCGATATGAGGACGCAATTAAATAGTACCACCAATAGTATAGTCCAGATTATTATGAATTCTCTGTCGAATGATCACAAGATCGTTTAAATTTGCCAACTTTAACTAACAATAATTTTATTAATTATTTATTTAATTTAAATTAATTTCACAATTTCGATTGAATTCCTACAATAATGGCCTGCAAGAGAAGCATACTTGCGCCCTGATCCAAGCATTCGCAAACTCAAACCAGCGAAGTTGAAATATAATGAAAGGTTAGAAATTTCTTTTTTTAATAGTTCTTTCATTATCAATATTTTTCTTATTAAATTAAAAATATATTTATATTCGATTTTAGTCATTTTATATTTTTTATTTCTTGCCCAGTTTAACTTTATTATTTTCTTTTAATTTAATTTTATACAATTTTCGTTATTCATTTTCATTATTTTTTTTCATAATATATTTCAATTTTTTTTAATTTTTAATTTATTTCTTTATCAAGATTAAAAATAACCCATTTATTGTTTTAGAACTTTTATATTTTTTTATTAAATAGATTTTATATTTTTATTTAAGTACTTAGTTTATATTTTTTAAACTAACATATAATTAATTATTCATTTTATCAATTCTATTAACTCTTTCAATGTTATATTCATTAATTTATCATTATGTATATTTATATATAAATATAAATATTCATTTGATGATTCATTATATATCTGCATAAATATTCTTTTGAAATGTTTCTTTTGCTCATTTATAGCTAATTTAAGCATTTTTTATACTATTGGATTCTAAGTACTATGCTCGAATAATTAATCATTAAGATCTTTTTCAATATTTTTATATATTAGTAATTATAATTAAAATATTATTTTTATATTTTATTCCCAATATATTAATTATTATAATGGTATCGCGAGTGAAGAAGACGACGATGATGAAGACGATAGAGAAGACAAAAATGGAAAAAATATTAAAATTTGAGGTTCATCTTGACACGTCAATGAAACGTGCTTGGCCTAACTGTTCGCTAAAGGCGCACCACTGGTCACTAAAAGTAAGTGTAAAGTGTACTTTCCTTTTCATGTCTTGATGCTTGAAGAATATTAAGTGTAATATATATCTTTTTAAAAATACCATATTTGATATTAAATATTAATATTCTATAATTAATTCACAAAATTAAGATAACATTACATTACCTTGAGTTGATAATGTTTTTATAATAAATCTCCAATAATCTTGATTATTTTTTAATTTTTCATAAATACGACTTCTAAATACGACTTTATTAATTATTACTCTAAACGATTATAAGTAAAGCATAAATTTAAAGTTTACTGTGATGTCCCCAGGCTTCATCTTTTAAAGCATAAGAGTTTGATTCTACCATTAAGTATCAAGATAATAAAGAAGAACTGTATGATGCACTTATACATAATTATTATATTAAGAATTTCTAAAATCTTAATTTGATTGTGATAATTAATTAGATTTTTAAAGTATAAATTATTATAGATAACTTCCTTATCTTATAATCAAATAACTTGTATTTTCAATTTATTTTTATTGGGATTACTGTAAATTTTTCGAATTCATTCTATTGTATTCATACTTTATTCATTATTGAGACATAATTTACAAATTACTCTTTTAATATCTAAACCAATTAGATTGCACGAATTTATCATTGTATTTCTATATATTATCATTATTAATTTTTATTTGTAGTCATATATTTTGAAAAAGAAATAGTAAATATACTGACAAACTTTTATGTTTCAAGCTTTATCCAATTAACTATGAATCGAGCTTCTGTAAATAGGATTTAGATTGATAAATTATTAACTATCAATCACTATAATTGTAGAATCTCTATTTTAATAATTAGGTGCCATTTTATTTTCTATACAATAATTCAAAAATCTTATTAGGTTAAAATTAACGAACAATTTGTAGTGTAGTTACTTATAATTCTGTTCATGATAGCTAATTAATTGAGCTAAACGTATAGTTATTTATTTAAGAAACTTTAAGCATAATAATGAATATACTGCCATATACATTTAAAGATAAGAGACTTAAAACTAAACTATGTTATGCTTTTATAAAGCACCTCTTTATGTTCTTAAAATATGGCTTAAATTGAACTATGATTATGTATAATAAGACTATTACTATTAATTATTTGCACTTTAAAGTAGTGCCATCAATTATCTTGTTTTAGATCAATACAGTTTAGATAGGCTTATTAGAGTGCAACAGATATACTACTGATTAAAGCTCTATTACATTTTTCATCACAAATCAGTTTTTTTAATTACTTTTGTTATAATAAGTTATGAATATTCATGCTACTATACTATACTTCTTGAGTGAGACTTGTTACAATTCTATTGGATATACTAGTCTTCACTCTTAATACTCCCTCTGATCTAAACTCTCATTGAGGGGCATTGACATATGGAAGATACTGAGAAATATTGAAATATCTTTTTGTTTCGTATATAAACACTTTTTTAATCTATAAATTCTTCAATTTTATCTGATAAATAATATTATCAATAATTTTTTAATTTATTACTTTTGTTTATTCTGTTTGAACATAAACTTTATATAATTATATATTTTTGAAAAATAGTAGTTCAAAAGAATGAATCAAATTTAATCATAAAATATATAAATATAATAGCTCAAATAATTCCTGTTTCTTGTATTTACTTATAAAAAATGGACAGTTCTATTATTTATTTAAAATTTAATACAAAAATAGAAAATAATTAATGTAAGTAGCTTTGGTTGAAGCGCAATTATTAAACAGGCTGAATATTGGTTAAAAAATTAATCAAGCTTATAAAAGGGTAAATTTTGATGTTTTTGAGAAAACGATTTGTACATTGCTCATTGGAAATAAATAAATTACTTTAACAATAAAATGTGCTGCTTGTTCAGTCTTCTCATAAATCATCATTAGAGTGAGATATATCATGGGATTTGCCAAATAACTTGCAAAATTAAAGAAGGAATTGTAGCACTACCTTCTTATAAATAGCCATCATTTACTATAATTTTCACGAATAATGGTCTGTCATCATCAAAGAGCAAATAAACTATGAGAAAATGCTAATCTGTATTGACAAATGTAGCAATAAACAACCTTATAAAAATAATTAACTGCAATAATATGATTACTTTATGATTCACAAATCTCAAAGTAGAGAATTAATGCATATCATTCAATGATCTAAATAAGTAATTTAATAGTTAATTTGTAAGTAAGTTAAGTTAAATTAAAAATAATAAATTCAAATTGTTTCTTAAATAAATGTGATTGCTAAGAGATACACGATAAGGTCCAATTACATGCTGTTCTTCATTCACTCATTCTGAAGTCTAATTTTTTTATCACTATTTAAAGGGTAGCCTTCCTTTCTGATGCTGTCATCTGCTTCTCCAGTTGATTCATTTGGTTTGATCTTTTTAATCCCGAATTCATATGCTTTCATTCGCTGTCTCTGGTTGACCCCTTCATTAGTGTAGACTGGACATGTCGCTGAATAGCACATTCTACAATTCTGGTATGCTCTCATCCAAGTTTCTGAGGTTGCCTTCGAATCTATGAAGTTGTTGCTCTAGTTATTAATGCTACTCAATCATCAAGATTATTTATTTCATCTTTTCTTTTGGTCATAATTAATATGCTTCGAGTCCATCTCCCTGTTTACTTAATTCAATCATAAATCTCTTCTGTTCAGCATTCTTCTCTGCTTCTTCATCTTTGATAGTGAGTTCTGATTTCCAAACTCAATTTTTATAAACCAAACTTCTTGGTTCAACTTCAAATGGTACCTTTGAATGTTTAACCAGTCTTTTGGGTAAATATTGAATATAAGATCTAATTCTAAGTGGTCTGCGATTTATAGGAATAATTCCCACAATTTTGAGGATATATTGCATAGTTTACTGTTAATTTAATATAAACTAATTAATTATCAATATGTTCATAAATTTTTAATCAATTTTTCCAATTTTCGATGCATTTATTATTTACATGCTTTAAAATTAATACAAATACCTTTATAATTAATTTTTTATCGCATTAATTTAATTATTATAGTAGTATGTTATATAAAGACATTCGATTATATATTTAATGCTTACTTAGTATCTATCTTGTATTTTTTAGTTTTGACTACTTATTCTGGTTGTTAACTTAAGTTTTGTCTTTAATGTTATTTATAAAGTATGCTGATTTGATAGGATATTTTCTATTAAAATTTATTATAATTTTTTTAATCTGTGAATATTACCTGCATATTATAATGACTATTATGGTTATATTTTATCAAGAATATTCATGCTTCTTTTTAATTCAAAGGAATTAGTTTTAAAAAAACCATCGTTAAAATTGCAAGTGATCGGATTCATTACTATAGATTTGTTTATTATCAATTATTTCTTTTTTGCGTTCAAAATACAACTAAAATGCTTTAAATGAATTTGATTTCTATTAAAAGGTTACTCTATACTCGATTAGGAATTGTTAAAGTATAATATAAATTTAATATATGATCTATTAAAATTTATTGTGATTTTAATTTATGCTAGCATTTAGTATAACAAAATTAACTGTGAATTAATTTTGAATGAATAAATTATATTGCATAAAAGAAGGTCATGTTAAACTATTAATATTTTATATTTATTCATTATCTTTAGTTTATTTTTCTTTTAAAATTAGAATCATTTGTGATGAATTAAGACTTTTTGTGAACTTATTATTATTTTGATATATTAGAATGATAAGATATTCTTGATTGAATTATTTGATAACCATGTTCATGTTGTTAACAGATTTCTTAACACATTTATTGCTACCATGATGGATGCTTAGCGACATGCCTTACTTATTATCGTAAAATTATGATTTATTAAAAATAATTGTTGTTTGTTTTCAAAGTCTTCGCTATTCAAAGGAATATATACTGGTATTGTTTTACTATTCTAAAATGACTTGTCTTATAACTATTAAGCTAAAAGTATCAGATAATTTTTCTGCAACAGAATCAACTACTGTATCCCTGTTGATGTTATATTCAAGCATTATATTTAACAAATTCAATTTGGATCTTGATAGCTCTGTCTGGTGTTCAAAGGTCGCTCCTTAAAGTAATTTAGATTAGTTTTAATACAAAACTTTTGCTAAATAAGTCTCCTGAAAGTCTAATTAAGACATACAGCTTATTATATACAGATTCTTTGTATCCAAAGCCTGATGAAAAATGTAACTTGAGGACAGCCTTCCTTCATAACCAAAATCATATTGAGTGTTATTAAAAACGATGAGTGATATCCTCAAATATATTGTATTTAATGGTTATAATTTATGATTCACTTCTAATAACATCAATAAATAAATAAATATACTATTAATATAAACATTTTTTAACAATTCTTATAAATTAAAAACTTACCTACTCATATAGTCTTGAATGCCTTGAGTAATCAAGCAAATAATTGATTACTGCTCTATATTTTTATTAATTACGTTCATACTGCTGCACTATGGTTATCAGGTGTATTACTCAATTTAGGATCAATATTATAATGTTATTGATTCAACATTTCTAAGTTTTTATATCTTATTCATTTATATGTTATTTAAAATATTCTTGGAGCATTATTATATATCTTTGTCTTATAGTAAATTGAGGAACTACACATATGTCTGTTGATGACCTCAAAGAAATAAATTAAAATGTGGGAGATAAGATCAAGACCAAAGCAACTCTGTCTATAACAGAGTTATGATACCATTAATTGTGATTTTACGAACAATTAAAGTCAATAATAAAATGTTTTAATAAGGTTTTCTATTAAACAATCATAGGTAAGCAAATAATGGAATAATAATTATAACGTTGTGTTTACTGAAGTTTTTCAAAGAATTCAGACTCATTCTCATAAGAAAAACCTCCAATTCAACATAAAATTATTCTTAAATATGGACAAGTATCTGTAATTCAATTGGTCATAATTAAATCAATAATCATTATCTCCCATTTAAATCTTTAAAACTGACTATTTTATCAAAATATAGAACTCTACCTAATTTAAATCATTATATATAGTTACTAGATATCGAAGCTATATACCAAGCTCATGAATTTTTACTGATAATTTAAGAATGCAAATTTCATTCAAATATTTGTTATTTGTTATTGTGAAGTTAAGCAATTATTAATTTATCAAATATCCTTAACCTATAAGAATGCTAAAACCAATCTTAGTTGGATATAAGCAGCATTTTAAATTATTTTTCTAAATTAAACAATATTCTAACCTCTTCAAGAGGACATTTAAAACCCCAATACCCTTTTCAGTAGTTTGATTGAGTTTTTGATTGATAAAGTAAAACTATTAGTGCATAATATATTAGGGTTTTATTAGGGTTTATGTAGTGGTTTAATGTTTAAATATTAGTATTTTAAGTGAGTATATGCGAGGTTTGGGGTCTGTTTATGACAGTGAGTATATAGATTTATTGTTTAAGTTGCGATATGGATGTGATGAATATAGTGAATAACTCAAGCCTGTTCTGAATTATACGTCTATAGCAAGGCTACTCCATAAATCTCCAGCAACTGTGAGGTTTCACTGTCTATTATCTTTGAATTTAAAGAGATAGCATCTTAATTCTAAGCCTAAGAGACCCTTAAAATTTTAGCAGCATCATATCTATTAATTATAAATGATAAGACTCTTAAATACTGGGCTCACCTCTCTTTGGCCTAGAGGCTGTGATGTTTCATCGCCAATTTCCTGAGCTTCACATATCTGCTTAATCGATAGCTAGCATATATAAAAAGAACGGAATATCTTACAAGACAGTCAATCGCATTAAGAGAGTGATTGACTTTAATATTCCATTTTATAAGACTAATTTAAATTATATATTCGACTAAATGCAGAGGTCTTTAGAGCATAATATTAAGTTCATACACGCTAATAAAGCTGTATTTACATTCAATACCTTTATATCAAGGTCTTGGTACAAGAGGTATAGTAATATAGAAGTTTATGACTAAAAAGATAAGTTGATACTCATGCTATTCTTGCTGGAATAAGTGAAGATAGTAGCCTCGAGACTTATGTTGTTCACCCTCGTTCTATAAAGACTGAATAATATATTAAGTTCTTGCAATAACTCAGAGATAAGTACGCTGACTAAGAGATTATTCTATTCGTTGATAACTTGTCAGTTCATAAAACTAAAGACTCAAGGAAGGAATATGAAAGGCTAAATATAACACTTGTATTTAATGTTTCTTACAGCTCTTAGTTCAATGGAATTGAATTATATTGGGGGTTATTGAAAGGTCATTATAAGAAATTGCTGCTCTACGATCTGATGCATGATTAAAAGATAGATACAGTCGATTTCATTAAGAGTGCTGCTAAGAGAGTCAGCGATGAGAAAGCTAAAGTATGCGCAAGAGAAGGGAGATTTTGTGTATATAAATAAGTTTTAGATTTAAACGAATGAATAAGTTCACATTTTAAATTTGCCCGTAAAGGGATTTGGCTTATCTTTCTTTTCTTCCTCTTAAGGCTTGCTTGGGCGCATGTTTCTTCTCTTAGTGCCAGCTCCTGCATCTATGTTCATCTCTTCTGGCTTTTATAAATCTTTGATGAGTCTCTTACTCAATTCATGCTTTACTTGAGACTTTCTCTTTCTGTTTAATTTGCTGCGCTCTTTCATCAAGTATATAGCAGTGCCAGGTTTTCTATAAAGTTAGAGGACTAAGCTTACTTGAGATGAATGGATGCTTGAAGTTCCTACGGCCAGGTATTACTTATTTTAATACTTTGCTTCTCTTTTTCTTCAGGAGAGATGCTGTGTCGTTTCTTGTGAGCTTCTTAAATAACTTCATTTAAGTACTCAGGTTTCAGAGTTGCAAGAACACCAAAGAAGAAGTTTCTCTCTGGCAACTTATTAGAGAGCTGTAGCTTTGATGGAAGGTAGAGAGCTACGTCCGGATCACTCATAGCATCGTCATATAGGTTTTTCACTGATATTTCAGGGTAGTTAGGAATTTCAATCATCCTAATTTCATTAGACTTAAAAGCTTTTTTAATTTCACTCAGTAAGGCTATTAAGAATGAGATTTTAGTTCCCTACGTGTTGGCAAGAACAATCCAACTATAATGGATTTATTAATCTTACTTAAGAACTTACCTTGCTATACCAAATATCTATAAAATTCCTCTTTACTTTGAAATGTTCCTATTAAATCTTGAGATTAAATTCTATCATAGCATCATTCATAGACTCCATCTTGCTTCCTCTTTCTATAAATGTTAATGAAATTTAAAATTATGGATATCACTTCTAAGTTTATTAAAATCTTACTATTAAATAGGGAGGACCTACTGGAGGTCAACCTTGAAAAGATATGCGGAGAAGCATTGAAAAACTTGCTCCAAGTTTCACAGATTGATTTCCATTTTTGTCAATCTATCTCCATTAAATTGCTCCTAATAATGTTTAGTTATTTTAGGAGGTCCTCCAAATTAAGTTCAAACTTGATTTTGAGGACCTCCTATAGAAACAAAATTTCATTAGGAGTATTTTAATTTACTAAAATGTTTAAAATTCTCATAAAATATGTCAACTTACAGTTTTTTATGGTTAGTTCATTTCTTACCTCTCAGCAAGACTCTACCAGAGTGTCTTATACTCTCCTATTATAGTTTATCTAGGTATATTTTATCATTATTATAATGAAATCTATCAGCAAACTAAAATGAGCGGTAACCTGTTAAGAAGAGCGGTATTACTTGGATCGAGTTAATAAAAGTTATCATTGCAGCAACCATGAAAAGTAGAGGCCAGAGACGCTTGTACTCAGTGGGAGCCTACTTATGACAACTTTGACCAGTCTAGCTTGAAATTTAAATATAAATTAAGTAGGAGGTTATCAAAGAAGCTTTGCAAATTGAGGAAGAGGTTAAACAACCAGTCATAGAGCATTAATAAATACCAGCCAAAGTTTACTATTAATCCAAAGAATGCAATAAAGTTTTCCCTTACAAGTCAACTTATAAGAGACACTTGAGAGACATACATAACGATATGCCAAGGTTATATCTCTAGCATTAAAAGAAAGATGGGAAGTATGTGTGAAGTTCTGTGAGATGCCATATTCTCATACTAGAGACCTCAAAGTGAAATTAATGAAAAAGCATAATCAAAGTTTTGTCTTTATTCATGAACCAAATAGGGAATAGATTCCTCTAAAAGAGAAGATCAAGAAACCCAGTGGAGTCTCTTAGAGTTGAAGGCTAGAAGTAAGTAAAAATGAAGAAAGCAGTCAAGAACTTTCCAGTCTCTGAGATCAATAAAATCATGGTTAAAATAGAGGCAATGAAGATTCCCATATTAAAAATTATTGACTTAGATTCTTGCCTAGAAAGCTACCTCACTCTTGACGATAAAATAGAGAAGAGAGTCATTACTGACGACTAATATCCTTACAAGATATATCCTTTCAATTACTTCCTTGCTGATGACAAGTTCCAAATGGAATTATTTGCTAATGAGTATTATGCTCTTTAAAAGGCAAAGTTAAATGAATGCGGGCATATCATCTAGCTTGATGCTATTTTACTTGGTAAAGATCATGTAGCCTTCAGGCTTCCTTTACTTGAAATGACTTACAGAGAATTCTTATCTGACAATAGATGTCAGAGATAAATTAGCTATATAGTATAGCTGATAGTTAGGGGATTGAAGAGCTTCACAAGCTAGGTTATGTTCATAGAGACTTAAAGCCAGAGAATATCATTTTGAACTTTCAGCCTCTTAGAGTTTATTTTATTGACTTCAACAGAGCTCAAAGAGTGCAAGCCTCTGCATTAGGAAATGTATACCACTCCTGGATATTTTCCAGAGAGAGAGGATTGGAGAGATGGAGACACTTAATGGGATATCTGGGCTCTGGCAGTAATAAAAATAGAGAGCCACATGCCAAGAAACGATTACTTTAGCTGCAGGGATGAGAAAAATTAAGCAGAGAATCAAGAAATATCTCAATAAAAATAAAATAAATGGAGGTCTCAGAGAACTTCCATACTCAATTATTATCAAGCCAAGCTAAGAGAATTAACGAACAATAGAAACAATCATGCATCAACTTAGAAAGATAAAATTCAGAGAAATGCCACATGACTCTAAGCTTATGTTTGTGTGAAATATTTTAAAAACTCGCTTGTTATACTAACTTAATTACTAATATTTAAACATTAAACCCCTACAAAAACCCTATTAAAACCCTAATAAAGTATGCACTAATAGTCTTCTTTTATCAATAAAAAACTCTATCAAACTACTGAAAGGGTTTTTGGGTTTTGATTCATCTCCATCTGTTAGACATCTGATGTTTAATTTCAAAGAGTGTTAATGCTTAGTCGAGCTAAATCTTCATTTAAAGGGAATAATTTGATAACTTTGAATAAAAGATTATTCTAAAAACAGGGTAGAGGACAAAATTTAAAGGGGATAAATAGATAAATATGGGCAATATTTATTAATCAAATATTTTTGGCAATATAAGTATGATATAATTATCTAGTGGTTTCTAGGGGTAATTGAGGAAGGAGAATCTAAAGTGCTTCTTTAATTTACCATCTTTTTATATTATATTGACTAGAACTTATGTATATTAAATGAATTCTTTTATTGATTGATCTTGGATATATTAGTCTATTATTTATTTCTATATATTTCTTTAAATTAGAAGCTTTGTATCTCCATTTTAAGAGACTTCTGCATTACTTATCCAAAAATTTATTATATTGGTAGATAATGAAATTAGAGCGCTATTATTTACATGATTAATACTAGAATACTTAGTCTTATTTTAATAAAGTTAAGATTTGTTTTTTTTACAAGATCAATCAGTTTACTCTTCTGAATATTATCATTCTTCTTACCTTTTTCAAATATATTCTTTATTCAACTGAGTTAAAATCAAAACGACTCTATTTTTAAATAAGTTTTTCTTAAACTGTTTTGTTTATTCTAATTTTTAATTTTATTGCTAAAAAAGATAAAAATTGGAAATTTGAGAAATACAGATAAATCAATTAATTACAAGCATTCTTAACTGCCATTAGCTAGAAACGCTTATAGTTCAAATTTGGTTCTGGCTACTTACCGTTATATGTCTGTATCTGAACAGTGGATGTTACTTGCTCTATCGGTAATCTTCTTTCCTTGGAATGTCATTTGACTCATTTGACTGCAGTACATGCTTGATTTATAGAGGGACTTGACCGATTGATCCATTTGACCGATTTGACTGAGATTATTTTGTGGTCAAATGTTTTAAAGTGTAATGTGTAATATATTTATAAGTTTATTATTATTATTAAAAACATCAAGGAGCAGTAATAGCGCTTCGATATACCTAGAGTAGCTCCGATATTCAATGCTTTGCAATTTACATGCTCGTACTTGTCATTATCGGAGACACATTGAAACTTAAGATGCCTCTCTGATTTTAACTCTCATAGAGTTTAACAAAGGATTGATTAGGCGTATCAAGAATGTTCACATACATGAGAGCAAATTTTGTTCCTAATGCTTTTTTGGTTACATTATGTGCTTGATAATATCTCAGTGAAGGCTACAGGTCAATTGTTTTTAATCAATTTAAAACCACTGGTAAGACTTATAACATCTGTACTCAAACCATTCAAGAACTGAGCTCCGCATACAATTCCATCAGAATCAGTGTCCCATTAGCAAGCTCCGATTTCATTTACAGAAACTTCTATTATGATTAGTTCCTCCTATAAGTGATTGGCCTGTACTTCGAGCAAAAGTATCAATATGAAGATTTCAATTTCATTCAAGCTACTGGAGTCTTATTCCAAAGCACAGCATGTAAATTGCAAAGCATTGAATATCGGAGCTACTCTAGGTATATCGAAGCGCTATTACTGCTCCTTGATGTTTTTAATAATAATAATAAACTTATAAATATATTACACATTACACTTTAAAACATTTGACCACAAAATAATCTCAGTCAAATCGGTCAAATGGATCAATCGGTCAAGTCCCTCTATAAATCAAGCATGTACTGCAGTCAAATGAGTCAAATGACATTCCAAGGAAAGAAGATTACCGATAGAGCAAGTAACATCCACTGTTCAGATACAGACATATAACGGTAAGTAGCCAGAACCAAATTTGAACTATAAGCGTTTCTAGCTAATGGCAGTTAAGAATGCTTGTAATTAATTGATTTATCTGTATTTCTCAAATTTCCAATTTTTATCTTTTTTAGCAATAATTAAACATAATTAATTTTTGTATTTGTAAAATATATTCAAATTTGATCCATAATTCTTTAAATGTTAGTTTGATATTTCTTTGACTTGATTTATTTATTCTGAGACTCTAAACTTTTCATTTTGTCATATATCTCGTCTTGTCCTTTCTTCGTCTCATATAATGAACTTATAATTATCTTCATTTTCTTTTTTATTTTTCTTCTTATTATTTGTATTACACTTGTCTTTTAATCCACTCAAAACACTTTCATGCATTCATTGACTTCCATGACGAATGAAAATTTTACTTCTTCCAGTACAAGGCAGTTTACTTTCCAGATCCACAAAGACATAAAATCAGGATGACAAAAATCCATAGAAATTAGCGCTAAATCTAAAAAGATTCCTAAGGTGCCATAAATAGCTTCTTGAACCAAAATTTGTGGACAAGACCTTTTTAAAGTGCCAAATTAGAATAATGTTCGAAAATCATAGAGAATTGGAAAGATATTGATAGAATTGAACCCTGTATATTGAAGCAGCTGAAGTTAATCAGGTAGAAGATAATTAATAAACTTGGCAAGAAATTTATTAACCAGCATGCAAAAGAGTTATTTATATCAGAATGAGTCTCCTATATTGTTTACATTTACATATTCAAGTGTCTATTCTTATTTATAGAAGTGAAAAAAGTTTCTCAAATCTTATTGGATTGATTGTCCTGATAAAGGTATCAAAAGAAAAGTCTTTAATAGGCAAGATTATGCAATTATTTAGCTATTTAAGTTTTAGTTTTCCTTCACAACCCTTCTTTTGTCTCTAAGTTATTAGCGATAACTATTAAGAAAGTGGTGTTTGTTAAAAACATATTTTCTGGTTATCGTTAATCTTTGCCTTTTCATGGTTTCTTTCATGGTTTTTGCATAATGAATGTCAACTACCTGCTGTTTTTTAAGTTTCATTAGACAATTAGATCTAATATTTATAAAAAAGAATTTTTTATAAAAATTATACTTGCCCCTTTGTTGAAATCATTACTCAAAAGTTAATTACTTAAATTTGTTGGTAGAATATAAAAAAAATTATCTAAATGTCAACCCTTTTTATCAAAATTGTTTACAATAATTTTTTCTTAAATTCATGATTGTTAGATACTTATAATCAAGGATCGCAAATGTTATTAGATTGAATTTTAATTCCATTTAATAATTGACAAAAAGGTAAATTACAATTTATTCTTAAATTGAGATTCAAAGAAGGAATTTTTATTCATTACCCGTATAAACTTTTTTTTTTAAATTAAAAATTATAAAATAATTGTAAGGTTCCTCCTTTCCTTCTTTAACAATGAATTTCTAGAGCTACTTAATAATTACTAAATGGAGATAATAAATACCTAAAGCTTAATAATGACTATTTTGCTTTATTCCTTAAATTACAGACTAGCCAGAATAAATTATCAGAAATAAGAAAAAATTATTTAGTTCCTTTCAAGTGATAAATACTTAATTTATAGAGAGATAACTTAACATTTAATCCAAAATGCAAGATATTTGGATTGAAATTCTTAAGTTTATAGTTTATTAATAAATTTATTGAAATATTAAACAAAACTCAAAGATAAAGCTGAGAATTAATTTGAATATTAAACTAAAACTAAAAGCAAGACCAGAACTCAACTTAAATAAGTCTTTGACATGTAGAATCAAATGTTTACAGTTAAGAACAGACAATTTAAGATGTTCAAATAGTTGTACAGCATCTTAATATATTTTGAAAGTTATAATAATTCAAAAGATTTAATTTTAATTAAATCTAATATGATGCCAACTAACATTCTTTATATTAAGCAATAATTTCTTGCTTATTTATATCACTGTTAGCTAAAAGTGGACTATAGTTTTATATCTATAGAGTTTCAGTTTAAACTTAGATTAGAAAATTGCCTGCTAGCATCTATATATTTAAGGAAAAAATGATAAAAACTATTGAATTCAACGATAAGTTTCAAAGTAAAAAAAATAAAATGCTTGACTCTAGACATGAAGATATTCCTGTTTTAAATATAATAATTTATTACAAACAGTTATAAAAATTGATTTTTAATCGAAGTTATTTTCGATACAAATGACTCTTTTTACTTGGTAAATTTTACAGTTGTAAATATACCATTTATTGTATCAAAAGGTATTTTGGCTTTCAAAAAAACCTATTTATAGTTATTGTTGAGACAATTGAATATTTAAATTAATGCTCAGTAAACTAGAGCTCAAGCAAGCAAATGCTCCATTTAATATCAATTCATTCAGAGAGTATCGAATGTCGTTAGTAATAACAATAATAATAATAATTATTATTATAATTTAATTCAAACTTGGACATCTGCGATGTCATCTTCTAAATTATCTTACTTTCTATCAGGTTTATCTATTGGTTCTTGCTTGTTTTCTTCTTTAATATGATTAAGTTATCATATTTTTATCAAACATATAATTTCTAAGCTCTGTTGTAGATTTTATATTTGCAGTTACTCATTCATTTAGTATTCTATGTAATATTTTATGTATGAAATTATAAGTTAAGGTATCATTATATATTATAATATATAATTAGATATTGATAATAAAATATGATATTATAAAAATAAATCTTGAGATGATGTTTTTAGAGCAATTCGTTATTCACTAAAATTAGCAAGTTAAAATATACATATTAAAAATTTAGCAATATTTAACAACAGGACACATTGTGATATCAAACTGAATAATTGAGAGACAAGAGATTTTTTGAAGATTTAAATAAAGGATAAGATGAGGAGAGAAATTATGATAGCGATAATTAAAATGATAAAGTGTTATTAGATACCTATTTCGTTATTGTTGAATTTAATATATAATTATTCCCTAAATCTTCATAAATTAATAATTCCCTTCCATTTTTCATAATATTATATTGTAGATTAGGAAAGATACATAATTTTGACAATAAAATCAAAAATACAATGGCGTATTTAATTTTTAATTTTAAGAATTATTCAAACTACAAAAATCAAAACCCCAAAACCTTTTCAGTAGTTTGATTGAGTTTTTGATTGATTAAAGTAGACTATTAGTGTATACTTAATTAGGGTTTTAATATGGTTTATGTAGGGGTTTAATGTTTAAATATTAGTATTTTAAGTGAGTTTAACAAGCGAGTTTTTAAGATATTTCACACAAACATAATCTTAGTGTCATGTGGCAGTTCTCTGAATTTTATCTTTCTAAGTTTAGTTTGATTTTTTCTATTGTTTGTTAATTCTCTTAGCTTTGCTTGATAATAGTTGAGTATGCAAGTTCTCTGAGACCTTCATTTGTTTTATTTTTATCGAGATATTTTTTGATTTTCTTCTTAGAATTTCTCTCATCCCTGGAGCTAAAGTATTCGTTTCTTGGCATGTCACTCTCTATTTTTATTACTGCTAGAGTCTAGATATCCCATTAAGTGTCTCCATCTCTCCAATCCCTCTCTCTGGGAAATATCCAGGAGTGCCGTATACATTTCTTATGCAGAGGCTTGCACTCTTTGAGCTCTGTTGAAGTCAATAATATAAATTCTAAGAGGCTGATAGTTCATCATGATGTTCTCTGGCTTTAAGTCTCTATGAATATATCCTAGCTTGTGAAGCTCTTCAATCCCTTTAACTATCTGCTATACTATCTAGCTAATTTATCTCTGACATCTATTGTCAGATAAGAATTCTCTGTAAGTCATTTCAAGTAAAGGAAGCCTGAAGGCTACATGATCTTTACCAAGTAAAATAGCATCAAGCTATATGATATGCCTGCACTCATTTAACTTTGCATTTTTAAAGAGATAATACTCATTAGCAAATTCCATTTGAAACTTGTAATCAGCAAGGAAGTAATTGAAAGAATATATCTTGTAAGCATATTAGTCGTCAGTAATAACTCTCTTCTCTATTTTATCTTCAAGAGTGAGATAGCTTTCTAGGCAAGAATCTAAGTCAATAATTTTTAATATGGGAATCTTCATTGCCTCTATTTTAACCATGAATTTATTAATCTCAGAGACTGGAAAGTTCTTGACTGCTTTCTTCATTTTAACTTACTTCTAGACTTCAACTCTAAGAGACTCCACTGGGTTTCTTGATCTTCTCTTTTAGGGGAATCTATTCCCTGTGGGTTCATGAATAAAGACAAAACTTTAATTGTGCTTTTTTTTAAGTGCACTTTGTTGTCTCTCGTATGAGAATATGGCTTCTCACAGAACTCACAGACATACTTCCCATCTTTCTTTTGATGCTTGAGATATAACCTTGGCATATCGTTTTGTATATCTCTCAATTGTCTCTTCTAAGTTGACTTGTAAGGAACTTTATTGCATTCTTTGCATTAATAGTCAACTTTGGCTGGTATTTATTAATGCTCTATGGAGGGTTGTTTAACTTCCTCTTCAATTTAGACAGCTTCTATTATAACCTCCTACTTAACTTATATTAAATCTCAAAGGTAGACTGGTCAAAGTTGTCATAAGTAGGCTCCCACTGAGTCCAAGCTTCTCTGGTGTCTACTTTTCTTGGTTGCTGGAATGATAACTTTTATTGACTTGATCCAATAATGCCGCTTTTTTTAACAGGTTAGCGCTCATTTTAGTTTTCTGATATATTTTATTATAATAATGATAAAGTATACCTTGATAAACTATAATATTGTAGGAATACATTCGATTTGGGAAGATGAATTAAAATTAAAATTAATTAATTATTAATTACCTTGAGTTATGTTTTTGGAAAATGTCTCCAAACCCTGACAATATTATACTCTCTGGATAGCGCATTAAAATTAAGACGGTGGTTGTTATTGCTATAATGATTTTATCTCTTCTCCCAAGCGAGAAAAACCCCTTTTACTATTTTTGGGAGTTAGCTCAAAATCAAAATATCTCGTTTCCTGGGATGATTCAGGAATATTGCCAATAATAAAGTCCAGCTAAAATTACGGATCTACCGTAGAATCCATTTATTTTTAAATTTTGAGTCACTTTGGATTTGATAACTGCCATGATTTTAATATTTAATTAATTTAATTTTAATTCATTTTCCCAAATCGAATGTATTCCTACAATACGAGAGTATAAGACACTGTGGTGGGTTGTTTTCTTGGTGGTAAGAAAATTAACTAACCATAAAAGACTGTAAGTTTACATATTTTATGAGAATTTTATACATTTTAGTAAATTAAAATACTCCTAATGAAGTTTTTTCTCTATAGGTCCTCCAAATCAAGTTTGAACTTAATTTGGAGGACCTCCTAAAATAATTAAACATTATTAGGAGCAATTTAATGGAGATAGTTTGATAAAATGGAAATCAATGTGTGAACTTGGAGCAGGTTTTTCAATGCTTTTCCGCATATCTTTTCAAGGTTGACCTCCAGTAGGTCCTCCCTATTTAGTAGTAAGATTTTAATAAACTTAGAATGGATTCCATAATTTTAAATTTCATTAACATTTCTAGAAAGAGGAAGCTAGATGGAGTCTATGAATGATGCAATGAAGAGAATTTAATCTCAAGATTTAATAGGAAAATTTCGAAGTAAAGAGGACCTTTAAGATATTTGGTATAGCAAGGTAAGTTCTTAAGTAAGATTAATAAATCCATTATAGTTATTGTTCTTGCCAACACAGGAGGGAACAAAAATATCATTCTTAAAAGCATTGTTAAGTGAAGAGCAAAAATTTTAAGTCTAATGAAATCAGAATGATCGAGATACCTAACTACCCTGAAATTTCAGTGACAAACCTCTATGATGATTCTATGAGTGATCCGGATGTAGCTCTCTACCTTCCATCAAAGCTACAGCTCTCTAATAAGTTGCCAGAGAGAAACTTCTTCTTTGGTGTTCTTGGAACTCTGAAACCTGAGTACTTAAATGAAGTTATTTAAGAAGCTCACAAGAAACGATACAGCATCTCTCCTGAAGAAAAAGAGAAGCAAGGTATTAAAATAAGTGACACCTGACTTTAGGAACTTCAAAAGCATCATTTCATCTCAAGTAAGCTTAGTCCTCTAACTTTATAGAAAAACCTGGCACTGCTATTTACTTGATCAAAGAGCGCAGCAAATTAAACAGAGAGAGAAAGTCTCAAGTAAAGCATGAATTGAGTAAGAGACTCTTCAAAGATTTCTAAAAGCCAGACGAGATGAACCTAGATGCAGGGGCTGGCACTAAGAGAATAAACATGGGCTTAAGCAAGCCTTAAGAGGAAGAAAAGAAAGAGAAGCCAAATTCCTTTACGGGCAAATTTTATATGTGATCTTATTCATTCGTTTAAATCTTAAACTTATTTATTTACACAAAATCTACCTTCTCTTGCGCATACTTTAGCTTTCTCATCGCTGACTCTTTTAGCAGCACTCTTAATAAATCGACTGTATCTATCTTTAAATCATGCATCATATGGTAGAGCAGCAATTTCTTATAATGACCTTTCAATAACCCCCATATATTTCAATTCCATTGAACTGAGGGCTGTAAGGGACGTTAATATAGGTGTTATGTTTAGTCTTTCATATTCCTTCCTTGAGTCTTTAGTTTTATGAACTGACAAGTTATCTTCGGATTGAATAATCTCTTAGTCATCGTACTTATCTCTGAGTTATTGTAAGAACTTAATATATTATTCAGTCTTATTGAGTGAGGGTTGATAACATAAGTCTCTAGGCCTCTATCTTCACTTTTTTATCCAAGAATAGCATGAGTTTATACCTTAACTTTTTAGTCATAAACTTCTATATTACTATACCTCTTGCACCAAGACCTTGATATAAAGGTATTGAATGTAAATACAGCTTCATCAGCGTGTATAAACTTTGTATATGCTCTTAAGACCTCTGCATTTAATCGAATTTATAATTTAAATTAGTCTTATAGAATGGAACATTAAAGTCAATCACTCTCTTAATGCGATTGACTGTTTTTAAGGTATTCCGTTCTTTTTATATGTTTTAGCTATCGATTATGCAGATATGTTAAGCTCAGGAAATTGGCGATGAAACATCACAGCCCTCTAGGCTAGAGTGAAATGAGCCCAGTATTTAAGAGTCTTATCATTAATAAGATATTCAATATGATGCTGCCAAAATTTTAAGGGTCTCTTAGGCTTAGAATTAAGATGCTTTCTCTTTAAATTCAATGCTAATAGACAGTGAGACCTCACAGTTGCTGGAGATTTATGGAGTAGCCTTGATTTAGACGTATAATTCAGAACAGGCTTGAGTAATTCACTATATTAATCGCATCCATATCGCAACTTAAACAATAAATCTATATACTCACTGTCATAAACAGACCCCAAACCTCGCATATACTCACTTAAAATACTAATATTTAAACAACATTAAACCCCTACATAAACCCTAATAAAACCCTAATAAAAGTATACACTAATAGTCTACTTTTATCAATCAAAAACTCAATCAAACTTCTGAAAGGGTTTTGGGGTTTTGAATGTTTAAACTTATATAGAACTTGAAGTTTTAGGAACAATAACGGGAGATACCAATTAGCTAGCATGAACGGAGACAATAATTCATCCTTGAAAGTTTATGCAAAATGTCAGGATTAAGATGGAGTAAGTGGAGAATAAATTTATATTATTAAAGCAAGTGTTGCAAATTACAGCAAACAAATTAAATCAAGTATTCAATGAATGACTCAATTATCTTCAAGTCTTAATTCTAACTAGGTTATTATTCTGTCTTTTCTTTTAATTACTATGTACATAAAATGACAACTCTACTTTATAAACAGATTAGAAGAAGATCGTAGAAGCCTTAACTTCACACGATTTAAGATTATTTCAAGTAACTAAATGATCTAAATTTCATCTCAACTATCAACAATTATGAACTAATTCTAATGATAACAATTCTAAACCAACATTACTTCTAGCTCAACTATAGTTTCAAATGCATTTAATCAAACTGATTATTCAATATCAGTTATTACTTCCCAAAATACAGATTAAGTTAGCAATAACGGCGCTCTAAAACTAAGTCATATGGACAAAGTCAATCAAATAATTAAAATGAACTAATTTGAGAATGAGAATAGCGGATCTATACAATATTAACCTATAGCTTTTTAAACTTTGACAAACATTGCCAATATAAAGGATTCTATTGTAAGCAAAGAGCTCTCTACAAGTCAATCCTCATTTAAAGCAAGTAACTCATTTAAACTCTTTCGATTGCATCAAACAGAGCTTCAAGTACATTAATGACAGAATAAGCTCTAAGAATTAAAATAGAAACTTAGTAATTTTCTGAATGAAAAATCTACTAGAAAATGTTTGCAGACTTCACCAATATCTCTTGAAATTTATAACTCAACAGTAAACAAGTCAAATAGAATGAGAAACTTAAAATCATAAGATACTGAAAATATCAAAATTACACTTTTCCAGAACTCACTTTTTACAAATAATGATACTATCTTTTTAACGGCACTCTTAAATTTATCACAGATTCTATGAGAGTTGATTTTAGGTTGATGAAAGACATTGCTGAAATTGTTCACACTAATGCTAATTGAAAAGTGAGTGAGTGCAAGAATATGCTCTCAAATGTCAACAAGATATTATTCAAATTTCTTAGAGTCGTGGCATCCCTTTTATTGTTAATTGGTTTATTTATTAATTTCATATATTCTATAAAAAATTGAAATTAAAACTAATATTTTGTTTTATTTTACTAATTTTATTTTTTCTTAAAGTTATTTTTTAATTTATGATTTTATAATTAACATAACTACGATGGGAAAGTACATCAATTTCTTTAAATGCAACAAATGTTAAAAAGAGAACATTAACATGAGATATAGAAAAGAACATTAGTGCTACAAAAACCAACCAGAAAATACATTTGACATTTTTACTAAGACACACAGAATTGACAAGCCAAAGAAAGACAAGCAAAATAATAAATGAATATTAAATTAATTAAACTTAATTCATTTATAAATGTTTTCCTAATATTTAATTTATTTTTAATATTATAATTTATATATATAATTCAAAGAATATTATGAAAAATTGTTTTAATTGGGAAATTAATAAATGGAAGATGTGGTCCCTTAAAAAGGACATCTTGGTATAGTAATTCTTAAAACATTAACTAATTGACTTACATGAGCTTTAATTAAACAGGTCAAAATTTTAAAATAAAAACAAATAAAATTGCTCTTAATGAAACTTTATTGCATGTACTTATTTAAAAGTATAGTAAAGAGCAGAAACTGTACTACTGTCATTTTGGACATGACATTTAGCAAAACATGGTTATAACTAAAATATATTTATTTTTTTATTAGATAATTATTCTACATCTGTTACCTCTCTAATTTAAGTCCTAATGTAGTTGATATATGATAAACTACAATTAAATATATAAACAGGCCAAGGATAGATAGTAATTAATTTCCAAGAATTTATAGATTATAAAGACTGTGTATTTCAAATTACTTATACATACACAAATTTATTTTATTTGATTGTAAACGTAAATGAAGCAAATGTTAATTCAAAATACATAACAGTTTAATGCGATGATAAGTTTAAAGCCCTTAATCTAATACATCCTCTTGCTAAAACATTAAAAAAATAATGTATAAAAAATTTATTTATTTATTTATTTATAACATTCGAATGACAACGATATGGCCTACGGACAATAAAATATTCCCTTGAAATTAGTATCTGTAAATTACTCAGACCCATAAATGTCTCACCTTTTTAAGTTTTAGAATTAACTGATGGATAAGCAATTTCTTACAATTGTCCAGAATTCTTTTACATTGATTCAGACACAGTTAATGTGACTAAGGGGGGTTTATATTGTAAATTCTCGTAAATTTATCTCATTTTAAAAGATTTAACTTTTACTCCAAATAAAATATAACGAAAGTATCCAGATTTCGACATTATTACATCAAATCATACCTAACCCACCGATTAAAACCTGAGAGTTTACTTAACAGACGACATGCCCTATTTATTTTCTAAAATGTATGAATAAAATAAAAGCAAAACATGATAATACTCATAATTTTACAACAATCATTTAAGATTAATCTAAGATATTAATAGAGTTTTCTGCTTCTCTTAAGCTATTAAATGAAAGTTTTTCTTTATATATGAGTTCATTAAATAAATTAAAATTCCTAAGGAATATTTGAAGATCGATAATTAAACACTTAAAATTGAGATATTCGATGAAAATAGACTTTCCCTTTATTTTAAATATCAATATAATTAAAAAATTACCCAATAGATTATAATTACTTATGAGCTAAGTTATAATCAATTAAATATAGAAGTAAGAGGAATTTGAATTTTACATGGAATGTAACAGCTATTAATTCAAAAAATATGCAAATTCACTTGATTTTTGAAGATCAATCTTTAGTTTCAAAATAGTCTAGTATTATTTTATCTAATTTAGCAGTTTCATTACAAACCTGACTAAGTTAAGATAACATAATATAAAATTTTAAATTAAAATTTATTGGGATTGCATTTTTTTATAACAGTTATACTATATTGGCATTAATTTTTTATAAGCAAAACAAATATTTATTAATATGCTTGACTTATGCATAATATTTATTTAAGAATTACAAATGCAAGATTTTCATATTTATCTGTTTTAATAGTGTGAGCAACATCTTTATTATGAAAATCATAGATTCACTATTTAATTATTGTACCATAAGTTCCTATAATCTTTAAAATGACAGTTGATCCAAGTGAAACCACATCTTCAGTGTGACAAATTAAATAAATTACTCTTCCATAACCACTTGCTGTAATTTCTGTTCACTTATCGTTATTAGATGTAATTCCAAGAAATTTAAATTTTAACAAGCAATTAATATTATCATTTAGTTTATCATTATTATTGAAAATCTATAGAATTAATCGTATTCATAAAAGTATTAATCAAATGAAGCAAAATCATCTTTAGCTGAATTTTTACATGCTAAAATAAATATTTAAATTAATAATCTGTTGACACAATAAACTGTTAGAATAATATTCATTAAATATAAATTTATTCAAATGGAAAAATCAGGAGATTTAGATATAAATAAATCAGAAGAGAAAAAAAAAATGCCCAGTTTGCTCGATCCGTGATTATTTTTAAAAAGCAGTGCAGGAAGCAATTTCAAAATCATATAAACGATGTGTGATTATAGCCCCCAAGCATTTGAATTCCTTATTATGCTGCGTATTTCTACAAAATGTAATATATGCTTGCAATTCAACAATATAAGTTAATATTAGAAATGTAGCCAAATGGAGACAAAAAGGCTAAGCCAGATGAAGAATTTTAGGAACAAAATTTCAAAAGATGGTCTGAAAGATTTGGAGACCTCTCAGTTCTATTTCTCAAAGAAGAATATATCAGACTATCACTTGACGATAGATCAGCTTACGAACTTTATCATTGAGGATGTAATCAAGTTGATAAACATTGATTAAAAACAACAAGGTCTTAAGAATTCTTTCATAATTCCAATTTCAGCATCACAATCTATTAAGCTAGACATGGGGTATATAAGTTGCAAGTAAATTGAAAAATAATGTAAAATGTTGGAGTTTAAAATTCCTGACATTAAATACTTCTACTTACCAATGCTTATTTGAAAAGAAAGAATCAAATCTCCTTATCACTACATGGTTTGCATCATTGATATTAAAAATAATACAGTATCTTATCTGGGTTCACTTGCTTCGTATCTTACTCCACAATTCTTCGAATAATATGTTGAAAGTAAAATCAATAAATTTATCAAGAATGTTATATGTTAAAAAAGTAAAAATTAACTCAATCAATAAAACACTAGCACATAGAAGCACCTCAACAGGACAATAACGTAGAAAGCGGAGTATACATGATTTCATATGTTATTTGGAATTTAGATCCAAATAATTAAATTCATCAACCTCCTAAGTATAAAACTGATTTTAATTCCATAAGACTATACAGATAATTCATGAATCAAGCTCTTCAAATGGGCTACTGGTACTATAGATTGGTTAAACCCTGATTATTAATTAATTAAATTAAAAAGAATTAAATTTATTTTTAGTATAAGTATTAATCAAATGAATCAAAATCATATTTATTACAATTATAATTATTTTCAAATAAATATATCACATCACAACAACACCTATAACTATTTGTATTCAAGATTTTTTTGGAAATAAGTTGAAATTTAAATACAAATTAATTAATAATAATTGCAATAGTAATTGTAATAAACAAAAATGAAAATCTACGAAAAAGCGTTATCATTTCTCCAATCTCCTTCATACTTAGCTACGTTAGCATGAGTGTAATTTTTCTTGTGTTTTTCTTAGTCTCCAGTTGACTCTTGATCGCATGTACTTCTCAATCGATCTTGGTGCCACCACTGTAAAATTATTTTTTTAGATATGTTTTTTGTAACTTACATTTTAAATGAATGACACTGCACCTTCTGATCAGACATGTTTTCATATTCTTATTTTCTTAATATATTTTTAATTTAAATTCAGCTTATTTCAAAAATATCTTGATTATATATAAAAATTATAAAATTACTAGATGATAAAGTGAATTATAATGAAATGATAATAAAAAAAATAATTAAACTAGAGATAAAATCATTAATCTATATATTTAAAATATAAATAATATATAATAAAGCAATTCTTTAGAGATGTATTCGCTAGAAAACAATAAATTACAGTAGAATGATTAGTATCATTGATTAAGAAGCATAAATTAAACCTCAATAGTTCATTTCGAAAAATTTGTGATTGAAGATTAGAGAGATTATACAAATTTCTTCAGATTGCATTTTTGACAAAAGGAGTCAATCAACAATAATTATATATTATATAAATACACAACTAACTCACTTACGATGAAGCAAATGAAATGACTATTTAATAAACTTATTTATTGTTTTACCTTCATTAAGTTGGTTAAGTTTGCTTGAATTGTGACTACCCTCAAGAAAATTACTTACTTTTTGTATTAGTAATTAACTAGCAATGGAATTTACATCTGAATTCTTTTCATTTTACAATTAATTTTACAATGTTGCACTTATTAGATCAAATAAATATAAAATAAATTAAGAAGTTTAAACAAGCATGGAATGCTTTTACAGGTTTGATAATCAAAGACACGAGTTGTGATTCCAGAAATAAGTGAACAATCAAAATTAATGCTATGTTGCTCAACGAAACTTATAAACACTATTATTCTACATCCAAATCAAATATCTTACTTAAACCCAAAAATTATTTAAAGACAATTCAGTTAATTCTTTAAGACTACCTAAAATATATCATCAATTTTAATTATATATAAATTGTTAATTGCATTATTTCATTATGTGTTGGCAATTATAGAAAGTTAATTCGATTAAATGTGAATTATATATATAATAATTCGAAATATTTCTATTTTATGCAGTAAATAGTTATTTGAAGAATTGATAATTAAATAATAGTGCATGCAGTTAACAATACTAAAAAGGAATTTGTTGAATATGACATCGATAAAATCAAAACATAAACAATGAGATTCTTCTTACAGGCAAACAAAAGATTGAACTGGATGATCAATACTCAAGTCTAAATTTCTAATTCGTAAATCTAGGTAATCTGTATTCATATTTGCAATAATATTGACACATTAACAAATATTTCAAAAAATTAGAGTTTTATAGATTCCAGTAATTAGAAATTAATAAATAATTATTTTTAAAACTATTACTACTTAAACTTATATAATTATAATAATTTATTCCCAAAGTAAGCAAGACCGGATTTCGACGAAGTGACGTATCTGAGGTGTATGTTAAAGGGAATGGGGGTAAAAAGATAAACAAGTCCGGATTTCAATTAATTGTTGTATCTGAGGTGTATGTTAAGAAAATAGTGGGGTTTTATAAAATGTTGAGGTAATGAGAAGGCAGCTCATGTCTATACATTGCCTTAGCCTAAGTTAGAGATTAGAGGATTAGAAGTAATACTAGAAGTCGACAGAGACAGGGCATACACTCTTGAATCAAAACCCCAAAACCCCTTAATGAGGTTTATAAGTGCTTTGATTAGTAGGGTATAGTTGGGGTCTTATTGGGGTTAGTAGACAAAATGCAGGTTTTATCTTAATTTAATGACTATTTAATGAATTTTAGTTTACTTAAATCATACAAATTTTATCTGCTTGTCTTTATTATATCTTTTGAACCTTGCTCTCTCAAGTGGGTCAAGTATGTCATCTAATGTTTACCGAGGATAGTTAGGAGCTCTCACGATTATCATCTCTACTATGCTTTTAATTTCTTAGCAGACATCTTCTTACTTTATATGTTTCTGAGCCAAACTTATTGATTATTGTTCATGCTTTGTACCAAAGTAAGACATACATTCCATGTCACTTTCTAATATTATTGCTGCTACTGCCCAAACATCCCATTAAACAGAACCATTAGTCCACTTCTCTCTTATTGGGAAGTAACCTGGAGTACCAAGTACCTGTGCTAAAGTGACTATCTCTTATCTTAAAGCTCTATTGAAATCGATAACCACTACTTCTAAAGGGCAGAGATTTAGCATAAAGTTTTCAGGCTTCAAATCTCTATGAACATATCCAAGTTCATGCAACTCCTTAACACCCTGAATCATATCTGAGAGTATATCGTTTAAATCATCAGGGTATCTATTGTGATATAGGTAGTCTCTCAGAGTCATCTCAAATTTCTTTAGCCTTAATGCGATGAAACCATAACTTAAAATAACACCATTTAGCTTAAGCAAATTCTTGCAGTCTTTTCTTTAGGCCTCTCTAAGTACCATGTATTCATTAGCAAACTCGTTCTAATACTGTTGGTTCTTAATAAGATAACTGAATGGATACACCTTGTATGCATACTCATCAACTACTATGAGCTTTGCTTTTGCAGGCACGTTTATATTCAAGTAGTTTTCAATACAAGTGCTGAGATCAACTGCATTTAATGCAGGTATATTCATAGCCTTCGCTTAGAAGCATGCTAAAATTGTATTACCTGCTGGCTGGTTCATCGATTCATATCGCCTTCTGTCTCTTGAGTCTCTCTTGCTGCTCTCTTTATGACTCAAGAGTATTAGATTTTCTTTTAGCTGGCACTAGTTTTTTAGTCTCTTAATCTTCAATCAAGAACTCACTGAGGTGATGCTTTTGCATATGCCTTTTAACTTTAGCTGAGTGAGTATATGATTTCATGCATGTCGTACACTAATACCTACCATCTACCTTTTCATGCTTGAAATAGATCTTGGCTTTGCCAGAGTGTACATCTTTAAGGTGTCTCTTCAAGCTTTATTCAGTTGAGAAATGATTCTAGCAGTCTTTACATTAATATGTTTTTATCTTT
>ARYC01009688.1:0-17483 GCA_000711775.1 Oxytricha trifallax | reverse complement strand
TACTGGGTGTCTTCAAGTACCAGAATTAAAATGCTAAACAGCAAGCATGCAGTGATACCTAAAAGTTGAGGCACTCTTGTGCAAGAGCTTTGCTATAGCTGCATAATTCAGTACTGCTTTGACTTAGTCTATATTAATACTCGCACCATAACTAAGCTTAAGAAGTAAATCTAAATATTACTCATCATAAATAGACCCTAAATTTCTCTAATTTCTATTTCTCATTTTGCAAATTTGGCCTAATTTCTCTACTAACCCCAATAAGACCCCAACTATACCCTACAAATCAAAGCACTTATAAGCCTCACTAAGGGGTTTTCCCATTTTTAATGAGGGTCAGGTCTAGAGGCATAAATTTATTTTCAAAAATAATAAAAATAAAAAAGTCTTGGTCGCCCAGCACTAAGGTCAATTAAGCTACGAGGAGCTCATATTCAATATCAAATAATGGCATCTCACAAAGATACCTAAGATATGAAGGATCTAAGTTTCTAAAATTATTATAAAAAATATCAATAAATCTCATTATTAAATTGTTCAAATAATCCTTATCAGTTTAATTTTATATTAAGTAATTTATTAAATTTTATTTAATAAGTCAAATCACCTCTCTTAAGTTCTATGTTTTCTGTGCAAGATAATTTAAAAAATTTTAAGTAATTAATTTTATAGGTATTTCCCATTTTTAAGGGAATTATAGCCATTTAGTCAGGGGTCGAGCAAAAATATATATATAAATCACCTTTTTTATATCTTGGCTTGTATGAATTACGAAACTACATATTAATTAAATTTTTTTTGATTTTTAAAAACTTATCTTTGGTTGTAATATGAATAATGAATCAATGTGTAAATTTGTTATAAAATGTTTATATTTAATTTGATTTAGTATTTCTTTTTTTAATACTAACAATATTTTATTTTTATTTTTTATTTATTAAAGAATTAAATAAATTAATAATATAATTATAATTTGTATTGAATCATAATATTCGTAAATTATTACTTTTGCTGTATATATTAACTAATATTTTTCATCAATAGATCTAAATTTATTTGTTTAAAAGCGAGTTTTTGACGTATAATTTTGTAACAAATATTTAGATTTGAATACGAAGTAACCTTGATTAAGTTTTAAATTTGAATGTTTTTAATTAATAAATTATGGTATTTTTTTAATTTAATATTATATCTCGCATTCTATAATGTTTTAATGGACTGCCATTAAGAAACACTTATTTTGTTAATTTAATTAATAATATATTTAGACTTTGCATTTATTTGTCGTACCTTAAAGTTTAACCGTCAGATTACTACATTTAAACATTTTATATTAATAAACTTCATGTTATATTTTAATATATTTTATATCTATAGAAACTGTAAAACTTATTCGTTTGTTTATGATATCTAAAACTATATTACCATTTAAGATTTCTAATAGTTTTTAACTATTTATCAAATAAAATGAATTACTTTTTGGTAATAGGTAATATTGATTGCTAAATATTTAAACGTTTCGTTCATCATAATCAGCCTTAAAAAATAAATTTAATATATTCTTAACTAGTTTTAAATTCTAACCATCATAAAAAATGTGGTTTGGACTTATTTTTAACATACAATAATAATTTCTTTTTATAAATTATTATATTATATTTTTATTTTTTGGTATATGAAATATTAAATATTTCATATATTTCATCTACTTTTGTCTCCCTTTCTTCGTCATTTCTGTAGAAGTTATAATTAGTTAAAAATTCGAATATTTATATAGACCTATAATAATAATCAAGAAAATAGATCTGTTATGATAATATTTTAAATAATTAATTTAAATGAAGAGTTAAGTCTAATTTTATATTTTTGACTTAGCTTGTATCAATATATCAATTGTCTTTTATGCATAAATTAACTTTTATATCATATTACCTAAAATCATATTTTAAAATTATCATTTTATCCAATAATTATTTCTTTATTTATAATAGAAACTTAAATATTATAATTGGTGATAGTTATACTAAAAGTAAAATTTAAATTAGATAATTTAAAATCAATCACTTTTACCTATTTTTAATTTATAATAAGTCCTAATTATATATCAATAATATATATTATAATTAACTATTCTTAATTATTTAATACTTTTAAGGAAATTTTAAGTAATTTCTCTAATTCTTCATATAATTATTTTCATCTATATCTACTCTATTCTTGTTCTTATTGTTGCTTTTAACTTTAAATTTAGCTGTAATAATTTTATTCTAACTTTCTCTGTTAACTTGGATATTATAGGATAATTGAGCATAAAAATAATTTGCTTGCCTATGAAAAAATAATGCAATTATAAAATTAAATTTACAGGATTATTTATAACAACAGATTTATAGTTTTTATATTTGAAAGACAAAGAAGATTCTATTAATTGACCCAACATATTTATATAAAGAATTAACAGCGTTTTAAATTTAAAGGCAAAATATTTATTTTTTAAATTACCGTATTTTAAATCAAATTTCTTCAGTCCAATAAAATTTTATAAAAGAATGTAAAAAATAGGGTATATAAAAAATGCAAATATATATGGTGGAAAGATAAAGAATGGGATTTGAATTAAATTATTATGAAATAGCAAACATATTTTTTGTCAATTTGTTTTTAAGTTTTACCAATTTGTTATGTTATTAATAGGTTTTTTAGTCCTATTTTTATCTTTAGATAGTCCAGTCAGCAATGATATAGAGGAGCTTTCCAATATGTAGTCCTCTTTCTGAATCAGTAGATGATTTCAAGTAGTCATTAGCTTTATCTGGGTTTTGCTTATTCATACCTCCATCGATTCTGGCAATGAAAGTTGAAGAACCTTCACAAATAGCCTTGGTGAATGAGTTGAAAACCTTCCCAACGTTGCGAGTGGGAATGATTTGAGCAACAGCATCAGTGCTCTCTTTTTTAATGAGTAGAACTTCTGGGAAGTGTCTTGAACATAGATCTTAAACCATCATTGGGTGCCTCATGAATTCTAAGCATTTTAAAAGGAAAAGCTTAGAACTTCCAAGCAAGTCTGAATACGCTAACCGCAAACATTTAGGCAACTCCGCTTCAACTTAGTGGAATTCATGGGATGCAGAAATAAAATTTATTGTAATGGTGATCACAGTTTCAGTCGTTGTGTGATTGACATCTGTCAGCTTGGACTGGTGGGTGGATTGGGTCTCCATTGATAAAAAACTTATTCATTGCAGTGGGTGTGCTCATCAAAGAATCCTCCTGGGTTCTTTTTCTAGCAGATCTTCATAGCGGTAACTTGTTGCTTGTAAGCATGGTTGACGATCAGCGTGGATGAAATATTTGAACTCATTGCACTTTAAGCCAGTTGAGTGGGCAGTTAAATTGCACTAAAGTACTGGACCAGCACCAAATTGTTGCTCGTGTATGTGACCTAAAGAGGGATGCTTGATGCTGAAATCAACAGTGTCAAAGCATACTACTGCGAGTGAGAGAATGACCATCTTCATTTATTAAAGGATTTTAATCAATAATTAATAATAATATTCGAGAAATATTCTTAATATATCCAAAAAATATATTTAATTACTTAATTTATTTCTTTTCATCTTAATTTTTAAATTCTTTTATTAAATTCTTTTCATATAATTGAATTATCTTTAAAAATATTTTTTTAAATTAATAAATAAGAAAAAAAAAGCTATAAGATAATTTTTTATTTTTACTTAGTTAAACACTAATCTTCCTCACTATTTATAATTATTTGTTTAATCAATTTTATA
The DNA here is from genome assembly GCA_000711775.1 of Oxytricha trifallax. Lineage (NCBI taxonomy): Eukaryota > Ciliophora > Spirotrichea > Sporadotrichida > Oxytrichidae > Oxytricha > Oxytricha trifallax. The sequence continues at coordinate 13,689 of ARYC01009688.1, read as the reverse complement.
TGTTCAATATAAAATTATAAGATTATGGTACATCTGATTGTGATAAATGAATTGCAAAATGTTTAATAGTATATTTACTAATTTATTTATTAAATATTTAAGTCATTTTATTTGCTCATTATCTCATTAGAAATATTTATATTACTCATTCATAAGTAATTATTTATGAATTGCCTAGCTTTCTCTTTCTCTCTTAAATTTTAAATATGTAAACAAAAAAATAATTTAAATAGAAGAAATCAAGCACCTTGATGAGCAAAGAAATATGAAAGTGCCAGATTTACCAGCAGGATAGTTGATGACAACTTACAATTAAGTTTAAGAGAGGTGGGAATTACACTCTTTTTAAGCCATGTATGGTTGGGTTAATACCCCTTCAATTTTCAAATAAAAATGTGGATAAACTATAATTAAATATGATAAATAATTATTAAAAGTTTCTTCTTCAATTTACGCCTCATATACAATTAACAATCCTAAGCAAAATCAAGAAGGAAACATTTGATTCACTATAAAACTACAGAAACATAAGTTATATAGAGATAACGAAAGTTGTTTTGGTTTTATATTCATTTGTAAAATCATTTCAAGGACTGGTATTGATCTTAAAATTAATTGTAGCCATTTAGATTGATATATACAATAGAATTAGATGCAATTAGAGTAGGTAAATATGAATTCAATTTTATGACATTTACATAAAATAATTTATTAAATTGTACATATTTGTAAAGTTTCAATAAAGGTTTTATAAAAATTATAAAATAATAAATACTATAATTTTTTATTAAACAGGAGGATAAATAAATTAAATTTGACAAACTATTGATTAATTAAAACTATTTAAACATTTCTTCATGTTGTAGTGCAGATGGATATATATTTAATTTCCATAGATAAAAAGCATAGTTATAACAATTATAATAGATTATTTATAAGCAAGATTTAAATTATATATTAAATATTAATCTTAATATTCTAAAATTATATATTATTCACAATTAACTAATGAGAATGCTATTAATTTCGCCTTCACTAATAATTAAATTAATTACATTGTATTTAATATCATATTTCCAATGTAATAAATAACTGCTATAGGAATGATAAGAAGCAAAATTATAGCAAGAATAATTGTAGAGATTGACAATGATATATCCAATACATTAAGATTTAACCGCGATCTCCTCATATGCTTGGGAATACTACGACAATGGTAATGTTGTCTTGTTTTATAATATTTACAAGTTTAGAAGCTTTATTCAGCCAAAAGTATTGTATTTCAAATTTTCCTTGATGTCAAGTGCATTTTGGGCGTATGATAAAAGATCTTATTTATTAATATAAATATCAAATTTTGAAAGAAAATTATCTTAAGAATAGTGATATCAAAACTTTATAATTATTTGTTTAAGCATCAGATAACATTTAGTAAAATAAGATAATACTGCAGTATGTAAATATATCATTAGGGCTACTAAAGTACAGTAGTTATTAGACTTAGAATAAATAATAGAATATCTTAAGATTATAATAAAGCAACACGAGAAACCTCAAAGATTAATTTATTTTTAATTTATCTTAGGGGAGGAAGACTGCTAAGTGTATTCTAATTAAACTAAGGAAATCTTGAACTTGTATTTGAGAAAGATTGTTTAGTTCCAATAGATATGCAGCTTTTTACTTTTAAATATTGTCATTGAACCTGAATCAACCTCAAGAAATGTGTAGAGATGTTTGAAGAAATGTCATAGAATTATACGTCGAATGAAAATGACAATATAACTAGGACGCAAATAATTATTAAAGCCTCAACCTCCTTCATTAACTTATCAAGATTCAATAGATAATTTAATTAATTTCTTGAATTTATATCTTCTTAGTAATCACTTGCAAGTATTAATATACCAAAGAGCTAGAATATAAAAATATTAAAACATGCATGTTGATTTATTTTTATGATTATGCATGATTAATTCTTGATTATTAAATTTCTAGAGATCTTATACTACCAAGTTTAAGATAGATTAACGATGCTTCTTAGCGGTCAGTGCTTGTCGGCACTCTTATCTTTCAAACGTCATAAGTAGCTGATCAAATCGCTCCTTTGTTTTAAATTAAGTAACTTTTTCATATTTAAGACTCAATTCAACTAAAAGATTAATGATTATCATATAACTTTATTTAAATTTCAATATAGATTAAAAAACGATTAAGTAATGATTATTCTAAAAGCATCCATAAATTTAATAGAGCTATCAAATAAACAACCCAAGTTTAAAATGATTAAAGGACAAAAATTATTTAAAACGAAATTGGATGAAAAAATATAAATTATTGATTTAAGCATAAAAAACAGATACATTTAGTTTATAAAATAGGCACAACCTCTTGCTTAATATAAAATTAGAGCTCTCCATTTTGATAATTTACTTTAATTGTTAATTAAAAAAGAGGCCTAAAATGCACAACCAACCTTGCAGATTTATTAAATAACGAAATAAAAATTATTATTAGCAAAATATCATATAATCTTAATAAGCAAAATAAATAGATTTTAATAGTATCTCTTGATTTATACTTATTTGCATCTTTAAATTTTTAACTTGCACCTTATTTTTAAATGCTTTTTTGTGTAATATCCTCCGTTTGCTTTTTAAAGCTGATAATTTTTTATAATTCCCTATTATTTCAAGATCGTAGTCATGATAAACATAAATAAAAATAGAACTTAATAACAATTAGATTTAAAATAATAATATTATTAATAAGAATTAAACAGATTAACATATTAAATAATTTATAATTGGAAACAATTTTACTTAAACAGCTTTGTTATCTCTCAATTCTCCAACTAATATATCTTCATTAGCATGCAAATTATTTTTAATTTCTTCCGTATGTTACTCATCCAGATCTACGACTACTCTTGCCGATGCACAGCCTCTAAAATATAAGATATTTTTACATGCTTTTTTAAGCTTAAATAATTGTGAATGATTCCGTCCGACTATCGTCACCATTAAAAGTACTATGATTATCTATAGTTAACTTCAATTTTTCTATTTACTTAACATAAATGCTGTTGAAGACATTACTTAATAACACTGCCTATTGCAATATAACTAAATTAAACAGATTTATTAATATCATGGTGTACATTATTATTTAATTCTTGCATAACAATTTTATAATTTTAGCAGTTAAGTGCCAATTTACTTTTACTATCGTATTTACAATGAAATAAGTTAATAATGCATAAAATAATAATTAGCAACTCAGAATCTTCACCTAACAATGCCAACTTGCAATATATTATTCAGTTATAATATAGCAAGGAATAAGTTTTTCAGATTAATTAAGTTTTATATGATTAATTTAAAAAACAACATTCGAATATATATATATATGTATTTACTTGCTTACAGCGAAGTTGCTATTTAAATGGAATAACTAAAGCTGTAATATTCAATTACATTAAAAGTAATCTATGGATAAAGTCTATTAGTATGAATGACTAATAAGTTTTAATTTATCTGAGTATAACGATAATTCTATGACTATGATAAATTAAATTACTAAAGCATGAAATGTGCATAAAATTAAACTTATATACCCCTCTATATTCCTAGTATGTTTTATTTGTTAAATATTATATTATATGGCTTATATATTTAACAAGCAAAAAACTAGATGTTCAAAAGCTTATAAAATATTATATTATTTTGACTTCGACTAGAACTAAAAACAATAATTATTTGAATTTCAAGAATAACTGATTATTGATTTAATTATGCAAATAATCATGCATGTCCTTCAGTTTATAAGCTACCCTTGGTAATAATTAGGTAATATATAGTGCTCTCTAATTAAATTAACCATTTTTGAGTGAAATTAATCTTACTTGCTGAAGATCATGAAGTACATCCCATCATAGAGGAATCATTAAACATGGCAGCTTAATCATCTTTCCTTTTCAGATTCTTCCTCAACTATTATTGAAATGAAGTTGAATGAAACTCACCGTATATTAATATATCCATCTCTATCTCTGAGAACTCATTTGATTCATATAGTTATGGAAATTATTCTGATGTTTTGTCATTAAAAGAAAAAGAAACTAAAATCTAGTTTAAGTAATTGTGTACTAACTTCTGCTGGTCTTAACTAGCAACCTAAATGATACCAATATTGCTAAAGTTAATCAAGTGAAAATGAAATTAATCATTAAAAAAGAACTGCGCAAAGATAATAGTAGTCTAAACAGTTTGATATTTGATATAATATTTATGAAAATGATATTAAAAATATAAGGTACGATTAAGAATAATTTAGAATATGGAAAAACTGTAGCAGCTTTAAATTAATCTTCCAATCACTTTCATAAATGTATCTATCTGCATAAATCGACTCCCATACTTTTGTCCATCTATACTTACTGTGGCTTATACCTCTTTCAATCACAGCTAGATATCATTCCAGAGAGAGCATTTGCCACCATAAATTAAGATTAACTAATACTTGATATTGGGCAAAATGGTAAATCTGATCTACTAATAATTTTCTATTAATCTCCACAACAAAAATTGTAGTTGTAGTAATTAGTTTGTCAATGTAATCAAGTATCTATTATTTGAGTTAAACAATCCTATATTGATAGAAACCTTGTTACTTTAATTTATAACTTTAATATAAATTTTAATAATAATCTAATAAGTATACTAAGAGGCTTATAAATTAAATACATTTGCCAAGTAATTAATAAAAACAATAGATCATCAGAATTAAAGATCAGATGATCTGCTTTATATCTTTAATTTCTTCCTGATATTACTACTCTATTACTTCAATTGATTTCCATCTATTGTTCAATAAGTCCATCAGGTTTAATTTGGAATGTTTGCTGATTGCCATTCTTCTACTTAGTATTTAAGTGAAGGTGAGGATCTTTGTTTGAAGCTAAGAATTGTTGTAAATACTCTAAAATTAAGTCAAATAAATTCACAATTAGTAGTGATTATAAAGATGATATTTTATTTATACATTACTACAAATGCGGACTGTAGTTATAAAAATGCCTATGACTAGAATGAATTCAAACAAAGAGGTACAGATAAAAGTGAAATTGATTAAATAAAAATTTCGGTTATCAAAAAGAGCCTCTGAATCACACGGGAACATGGTTTAATCAAAACATCTAAGAATTGCAAAAATTCACAAAAAATTAAGTATTTTTTTGCGAATTATAAAATCTTAAAATGAGACTTTCTCCCACTACGAACACCATTTATCAAGATTTTTTTTATTTTTGTAATTATAGAAATAAATATAGCAACTATATAGCTATTGATTATTGATAAAACATAAACTTTAGGTAATTTCTACTTCTCTACACCAACTTCGTGGCAGTTTGAATTTTTCTGATGTATTAAGTTGATGTTCCTTACTCAAAGGGTTTAAAGTTAGTGTTATTACTGTTATTGATGTTGAAGGAGGTATTAGTAATTGTTGTATAGCACGTATTGATACTAGTTATTGTTTTTAGTCATAGAGTATGAGTTGAAAAGCTGATGTATAAAAGTGGAATAATTCCATGCAACGTTTGCCATATTTTAATAATAATAATTCGGTTTATAATAAAAAATTAATATTAAATCTAATATTGTAATATTAAATAAGTGTAGGTATCTTTTGATTAAATCATTATAAATATACAGGAATCTTGAATGATAATTAGAAATCTTAACTATGTTAATGACTTATGTTTGATAAATCTCAATAATACATTTAATGATATTCCACCCATATATAAGTTTAATTAAGTTTTAAAATAATTCTAATTTCTTTACTGATTATTATTAATACAGATAGTAAAATTTAGTAAAAATGATAATTAGCTTAAAAATATTTCTGATATACATATAATTCATATAAAAGAATCCTGATTTATTAAAAAACATATAGTTAAGACATTTGATTTCAATAAAATTAGTAATAGAATAATTATAATCAGAAATGTTTAAGATATACTGACTTTTTAATTTATCGAAATGATATAAATTAGTTTGATATAATTAAGTAAGTATAATCATAATAAATCGTGGTGGATAATTAAAAACTATCATAGGTGTAACAATTAAAGACATTTCTAAAAGTGGGGCAAAAGTATAAAATATTTGCTACTTTTGTTCCACTTTTACTAACTTATTATTACTATTCATTAAGTATCAACAATTGATAATAAAATAAAAAAAATATATATGAGTAGTATTGTTCATTAATTAATTTCTACATAATGAATATTCAAAAATGTTTTTATAATTCTTGCTTCCTAGGGTCCTGAGGCCACAGTGAAGATGCAGAATTTATTTATAAGCAGGAAAAACATAAAATAAAATATTAAAAAGCATTCCTTCACCTTTAAAGAGGCACTTTTATGAAATTGGTAGAGGACATTTTCGATCAAAATTACACTTTTCTTTACTTTGCCTATTTTAGGCAGTGATTATTTTTTATAATCTGAGAAAATATTACTAAGATGTAATTTTTAATTGTCAAAAAGACGTGTTGTTATAACGCTGATTTGGACATATTTAAATTTGAGTAATAAAAAAAATCAAAAAGTCCAAAAAAAATCATCTCAAAATTCTCAAAAATAAATTAAATTTAAATTAAAAAGTTATAATGAATATTTCGGTGTAAAACTTTTTATTTAGATTAATACAATAATATGGTGTAAATTAACTGTTAATTTTTTTTCTATTCTTAGATTTTAAATATACTTTAATCAATCGATTTGTGATGCTTTTTATCAAATAGAATATATTTCTGTTTATTAAATTCTTTTTTTATTGCTATTAAAATTTTTTTAAATTCTTTTCAATTCACAGTTAATTTTTTATTTTTAAATAACTATATTATTTTCATTTTAATAAATAATTAAATTAATTTATTTACAAATTTAAGATATTTCATCATCACACATTAAATTTATTAAATGCTCATATGAAACAACTCATTATCAGATTGCAGATTTGAATAAATTTTTTAAAAAAATTGTTTCTTTTAGTAATTTATAAGTTTATTCAAGTTTAATTATAAATTATTAAAATTAAATAGAAAGTAGTAAGCATATAACTAAAATTCCCCATAAATAATTTACAATATACTGGAATTTAATTTTATTCGTAAATTATTATGAGAGATCTATGCCATAATCATAATAATCTTGTTAATGACAATTTATCTGAGACTGCTGATGCAAATGACATGTTACCTAGGACTACTACTCGTACAGTCATTTATAAAATGAGTTTTGTAGGTTCCTATGTTGCTAATCTTCGATATATTTTACTACAAAAAATACTTCCAGAAATAATGAATAGAGAATTCTACATTGAATCATATGTTGGTATTTAATTATCAAAGTCAGGTGGTAAATTAAAAACAGTTGCCCTGATTTGATGATAGTAATCAATTCTTCAAGTTTTAATGAACAATGCCTGGAAATTCAACTATAGTGGGTTTAAATATTGTATGAGACTCTTAAAAGATAACTATAGCTACTTAATTTGATGCAATAAAATACATCACAAGAAAATTGACATCCAATTTGATTCGATGAGAAGATTATTGTGAATACTTAATAAATAACTGTGTAAAGTAATTAGTTGTTTACTATATATTAATTCTTAAAGATTTAGATATTGAATCTCTCAACTTTTGGCTTTTAACTATCTCTCACAAAAGGAATTGTTAAACAAAAAAAGGGGGGGGGTTCTAAGTCGGTACAACTCAATTTTTGAAATCCTAAGTCGATACCATATTAAAAAAATTTTTTTACACAAAAATCCTAAGTCGGTACCACATAAAAAAAAAAATTTTTCATTCAAAATTATAAATATTTATTTTAAAGTTAACTTATTTTATATTTTGATAACATTTTTTAATTAATTATATAAAGTATTTTAACGTAAAGAAAAAAAAGACATGAAGATATTATAAATATCGCTAATCAAATTATTGATGTTTTTCAATTTATTAAGGATATCAAAAATGTTATTGAAGGACTTTAAGATATTGGGATTCTTGAGAGATGTGAAATGAGTGAATGTTTACTGGATATGAAACTAAGATCAAGAAATGATACATCTGTCCATGAAGAATTCAAATTTAATATGTTATTCAATAATAGCAACAATAATATTAATAAAATGATGATGAAGAAGATGATAATGAAAATGATGAAGTTTATGATGAATAATTTGAAGAAGAAAAAAAATAAGGGCAAGATGTTGAAATGTAAGATGAAGTTGAAAACAACAATGAAAATACAAGACCAAGAAATTTTAGAGATATAAACAAAATTGAAAGTTTATGGTTTTAACTAAAAAGATTTTTTGAAAATTTTTAAAGCACAGTAAGCGATGAAAATTTTAATTTGAATGACTTTTAATGAAGGTTCTTTAGAGAAGACATGTCAAAATGAAAAATCTGATGAATCAATTCTTAGCTGAGATTTTTAATATATTAATAATTACTTCAAATTTTAATGAAAAAAATTTTTTTTTATGTGGTACCGACTTAGGTTTTTTGTGTAAAAAATTTTTTTCATATGGTATCGACTTAGGATTTCAAAAATTGAGTTGTACCGACTTAGAACCCCGCCAAAAAAAGGTATTAACATTAATAATAAATAAGTATATATCAATATGCGAGGGCATTCATGCTTTATTATTAATCTATTTTAATTATTTGTATGTTGTCTTTATAAAATATGCAGAATAAATAATAATATATATAGAATTTATGTTAAATAAAAATTAAGAATTTTCATGTAAGTTATTAATTTGTTTAATTCATTGTTGGCATTAATAAGAGTCTACATAAGGAAATAATTATCATTAGGTTAATCAATAATTGTTCAAAGCTGAGGCCTAAAACCTAAAATACTAAGAATACAATAATTAATTTTTAATAATTCTGTTTATTATTGAAATACATTAATTAATGCCTATAAAAACTTAATGCCATCAAGACTTTTTTATAACTGTCATAGTAGTTTTCAGTCTCAAAAGATTAGTCATCTGCATATTGTCCTAATGTTTAAATCATGATTTATTGCATTGAGCTTCTTGATTAAATCATAGCAATTGATATCAAGCTTTTCAATGTTTAAAAGCCCAATCTTTTGCTGTTAAAGTAAGTAACCTTTAAATATACAATTATATTATTAGACTGAAGATTCTAATTTGTCCCCAGAATTAAAAAATTTAACAATTTCTTTATATTTCAATAGTAGAAATAGATAAATTCATATATCATTAGATCATTAAATTTACTTGGTGTCTTAGTTCCTTCAGTCGAGCTCGTATGTGCAACTCAATTAAGTATGAGATAAATAATCTGTCATGACAAAATAAAATGGTAATCAAGGAATTTCGATGTTTTAAATAGAAGTTAGTCTAATAATAAGATGATAAATAATAATAATAAAAATCATTAAATGATAAATTTTAATATCAATTATTCAATACACGACACCCTTAATTTATATTTACTTTCCCTTGATGTTTAGCCATTACATTAAGTTGTTTATTAATCATTTTCTCAGATAAACAAGAAGAACATACTTTTATATTAAATAAAGCTCTATTGAAGTATAATAGGATATAAACTAGTTAACTATAAAAAAAATACGATGTAAGAACTTTACCCCATCATTAATTCAATTTTAGTAATTCTGTTCTTTAAGTTTTCTTCAAATAGCATTAATGCATTCCTTGCTATAATATACTATAAACTGCTAAGCTTAAGGTGTGCCTTTATAAAGTTATTCATAATATATACGAATTGAACCCATCAGTGTAAATATCAAATCCTATATTGTTACCATCTTTTTATTTGTTAATCATTGCAAGTTAAATTTATCATAATTTCCTTTAAAATATGAGTAAATTTATCAAAATATTTTCTGATAATTTTTGAAAATGTTTTAAAAAATCTCTAAATCGCAAAGTGATTCACTCTATATGCCAGGGTAAACCTTGATAATTACTTTGGAACAAAAAAGAAAAATCAAAAGTGTAGATTGAAATTTGTTTCGAAATAAATGAAATCAGCTGACTATAATTAAATTAATATAGATAACAACGGAGAATCTAGCTTGATATACAAGTGAAATACTTAAAATAAACTAAAGATTCAAATAAGTGATTAAAGTTTTTAATTTATTAAATTTTAAAATAAAATCATGAATTTATATTAATTTTGATTTCTGAGACTAGTTAATTCTCTACTATTCTCTCTAAAATTATTCACAGGAGTTTTTTTTTAAATTTGGATTTAATTTGATTCCGGTAATTCAAAATAATCCTAGTAGTTAACAATTATTTTTCTGATTAAATAATTTTCAGAGGAATGCTACTTTTTAAGAAAATAGAAATTTTGGTTTTAGAATTTACTCATAGCATATTCTTATAGTAGTGCTATAAATAAGTTCGATTATAAAAATAAAGCATGTTTTTACACTATTTCACTACTATACAATTTATATATATATATTTAACTAAAATTTAAATAAAAGTATAATTTTGATGTATAAGTTTATTGATAAAAATTAATTAAAATATAAATAAATTTATTGAATATTTATTCTTGTATGAAATATATATCTTGTAATTTATTGACAAGATGCAACTTTATTAATAGCTTATTATTAATATTAGCCATTGTGTACCAATATTTATTTAATTTATAATTTATTATAACAAATTATGGCAATAATATATTCTTATTAAATCTCATATTAAAAGAGATAAGCGCTACTTATTCCTCCTCTTAAACTAAAGAATACTATTGGTATTTCATAAATTTAATTTCTGTAAATATGCTTCATAGCAATTGATTGATTGTAAGTGATTGATTTGAATTTCTTAGGATTTAAGTCAAAAACACTTTTAAAAATTGGATGATATATATAATCTCAACAGGAAGAAAGTTATAGTTAAATAAGAACTGTTAATTCAAATGCTCAAGTTTCAACTTTTTAAACGGTTGAATCATAATGATTGATAAAATTATCAATAATTATCTTAAAAATAAAATTTAATAATTATTTTTTGATATTTAATTAGATTTATAAATTGTAAAGTAAATGATGTTTTAGTTTTATCTTTAATTTCTCCTTCACTAGAAATCTATCTGGTATCAAATTTTATGATTTGTATATAGGACAATTATAAAAATCTGAGAAAAATAAGTAGGATGATATAATTAATCAAAGAATCAGTTTAAAAAATACTATTTTACTATTTTCTTTAACTATATAAAGATGGCACTTTAGAAAAATCTGAACAAGTATAGTCTAAAATATTTTCACTATAATTTTCAAAAGTCTTGTCTTTTCTGAGTATCAATGCCATTTCCCCATAGTCATTAGTAGTTTATTCTAAGTTTTTGAATTTTTTCCCTATCTTAATTCTAATTGTAATGACAACTAAGGAATAAACATCTTATCTAGGATCGCTATCTTTCATTTCTTTTAAATTCACATAGTGCTAGCAATAAGTTAAAGGTATGGCTGCAGCTAAGGATCTCTAGTCTAAAAATGAAGCATGACTATAATTTGTTAAGAAAATTTAGCTCATTTAGCCGAAAGTGATTTTAATATTGTTTGTAGTTAAGAATCTATGTACGATGCCTAGTTGTGAAGCTCTTCAACTGTATCTATTATCTAAAGTATATACTTTCTTATTTATTATTAGGAAAGCTTAGTTTCTATTAAATATTCAAATGTTAAGTCATAGTTCAGTCTTTTAATATAAATTGCTTATTCATTAAAGAATATACCCAAAAGTTTGTCTTAGTAGTTCTGAACTTAAGGCTGAATATGTCGCATAACCTTGAATTCATACCATAAGAATATTTTCAAGCTCTAGATATTATTGAGATCTTGGAACTCAAGAGTTAATGTACAACCTTCCATAGAATCAAATTTTGTTTTTTCATTACATAAAATATTTGAGACATGTGAAAGTTCAAGTATCATTGCTATCTCATATTTAACAGACCCTATTAATTGTACATTAAAAGTTTTCTTTTATCCTTCAATCACTTCACTAATAAGCATAGATTACTAGTAGCTTTAGTTTCAATAATTTGCAACCTTTAGCTTGAGTGTATGATTAATTACATTTCCAATCCTTCCCCTCCCCTTTAATTTTAATGTTTTCACTTTTCTATTCTTCCTGATCACTGCTCAAAATACATTTGTTTTTTAAGCTTTGTTCTGCTTTGATGATTTAATTAAGAATCTAAAAGTTTTAAAATTATGTAAGCTTACTAATTTTGAATAACCAGCTGCCAAAATTTCTTGTTCATTGTGTTTACTTAAGTGAATAAAAAGATTTTATTTTAAAGAAAATTGAGACTTTGCTTTTGCTTGAAACAAATAAGCCAAGTATATTTTCCTCGAAGTTTTAGTTAAATAAATTTTTCCATTTTCTCTCTGATGAACCAGCATGTGCCTCTTAAGCTCAAGGGATGTACAAACAAGTGAACATTATTAACATTCCATGAGAGTTCTGGGTTTCTTAGCTTTATTCTGGGCACGAGGTGATCTCCTCTATTGCCACTTCGAATAGTGCTATTAGTATTCCTCGTCGCCCCTTTTTATTGGTTTTTTAATTATGTCTTAACTTAATTATGAAGCGTTGACTTAATCTAAGTTTGATTTATCGTCTTTATTGCTCTAGTTACTTCCATCACTAGATAAAGACAATAAACTTGATGAATTATTTTCATCTTTATTTATGTTTACTTAATTATAATAAGGCTATTAAATATAAGTCATTAAAAAAGTTTGTGGGTCTTAGTTTATTTATAAATATAATTAGCTAATGTAGTAACCCAAAAAAATAATCATGTTTCTGAAAAATTCCTGTAAAAAATCTGAAAGGTTTCTGAAAAGGAGTAGTGATAAATATCTATGAAAAGTGAAAGTTTTCTGGAAAGATTTTGAAAGGTTCCTTATAATTATGTGAACATAAATAATTTTATATAATAATATATTTAATTATGTCAATATAATTTGTTTCCTATTAAATTTAAACCTCTAGATAACACAATTATAAAATCATTTCAACTTTAAATTAATTTCTTAATAATTTGAATAAACTCTTCGAGCAGTTTAATTATGTATACTATTTAATATTAAACCAATAAAATTAGTTTATTTATTCTTTATATTTGTTAATCCAATTAAATTCAGTTTTATTAAAATATCACTCCTTAATTAATAGCCTAACATTAACCTTATTAAATAAAAGGACATAAATAAAATTCAAATGGAGTCTTCTCAAAATATCGTATAAAATAATTCAAGGGTCTTAGACGGAAACCTGAATACCAAGCAGATTGGTACAATCACTTAAAATATTCACGTAAGTCATCTAAGCTTAACCATGATAGTGGGATACCATCTGCCCTCATATAAGCGGACTAGCATGAAATTCATAAAAGATGTCCTCGCTTCTCGCAAAGAGCTACTTAAATAGCAGATGTCATTTATGTAAACGTACCAAACTATCCTGAACTCAGTGTTGCGAACATATTCAAATATGACAAGCAAGATTAAACGCTCAACAAGTACTTGTGTATATATGATGAGGTCAAGGATCTTCCAGACTA
>ARYC01009687.1:0-18172 GCA_000711775.1 Oxytricha trifallax | reverse complement strand
AAGCCTAAGCTCTATCTTAAGCATGATAAGATAGATGGAAAATATTTTTGCCCTTATTGCAATAAAAAATATAACCATTCAAGGAATTTAAAAGTTCACCTATAAAACCATCATGGCAAGAAGTTTGAAGTCATAGATACTGAGACTGGTGAGCTTCCTTCAAAAAAGAAAGCCAAGAGACCCTTTAGAATCCTTGGAACAAAGAGTTAAGAAAGAAAATAAGCTTATTAAAGCAGTTAGAAACCTCCAGCTTCTGAGATAGTGAAAATCACTCTGAAGATACAAGCACTAAAGCTTCCAATTTTAAAAGTAATTGACCTTAAAGTATGTAAGGAAAGTTATCTTATACTTGAGGACAAGTTTGAGAAAAAGGTCATAACTGATAAGTAGTTCACATACAAGATTTATCCATTCAACTACTTTAAATGCGATGACAAGTATCAAATGAAATTTGTCAATGAGTACTAAGCTCTTACTAAAGCAAGGGATAGACAGTGCAGATTTATAATTAAGCTCGATGCAATACTGCTTGCTCAAGATCATTTTGCTTTTCACCTCCCTCTATATTAAATGACTTTAAGAGACTACATTAAAATTAAAGAGTTCCAAAGTAGCTACCTCTTATTCTTACAAATGTTTGCAAAGGCATAGAAGAGCTGCACACTTTAGGGTATGTTCATAGAGACTTAAAGCCTGAGAATATTATGCTTGGCTTTTCACCTCTCAGAGTAGTAATAATTGATTTCAATAGATCATAAAGAGTTGAAGCTTCAGGACTTGGCAACGTTTATGGTACTCCTGGATACTTCCAGAAAGGGAGGACTGGAGAGATGGTGATATTAAGTGGGATGTATGGGCTCTAGCAGCAATTATTGCTGAATGCGATATGCCAAGAAATGATTACTATAGCTGTAAGAGAGAGAAAGATCCAAAGCAGAGAATACAGCAATATTTAAACTAGAATAAGATAAAAGGCGCTAAAATAAGATAAAAGGTAAAATAAAAGATATGGCTGAGCAGATTATCTTAAGACCAAACCACAGAGCAGAGCAAACAATAGACTAAATATTCAACTGGATAGGAGATATCAAATTTAGAAAATTAGCACATGATGCCAAGGTATTATTTGAGTGAATAGTAAAAAGAAAACCTCTCTAATACACGCTACTATACATTACATTTAAACATTAAACCCCTACTAAACCCTATTAAAACCCAAATAAAGCATGCCTTAATAGTCTACTTTTATCAATCAAAAACTCAATCAAACTACTGAAAGGGTTTTGGGGTTTTGATTGCATTTTTGGGGGGAAGTTTCCTGCCCCAAAATTTTATATGCACCCTAAGGGGGAAGTTTCCTGCCCCATACATAAAAATATTTAATTTTTATAATTTTCAAAGAATCTTTATCATCAATTATGATGTAGTTTTTTTTAATTTAGCTTAAAATATCAATTCTACCTTGATAAATTACTTTATTAATTTTTAATATTAAATTTAATTATAATAAATAAAATATGATTTAGCACCTGCAAAATTTATTGATTGTGTATGTTTACTATAAATACGTATATTATTAATATAGATTTAAGCGTCTTAAAATAATTATAATGCAACATGCAAATAGGTTTAAATACGCGAAGCCAAATCAGTCTTTTTTTTCTTTTCTATGCCTATTTTAATTTGGATCCCTAGGTATTTGAATACTCTGGTAGTTTCACCTTTTTCTTGTTGGAAATGACTTCTATGCAGGCCCTTAGTGAGAGGATAGGACTCAAACTCTATGAAGATTTTTTATGTTTCAACATTCTAATATACGCTCACGTACTATATCCTTTTGTGTATGGCTTTGAGCTATTGAATGACTGGCTCTGAATTTTCTGGTCCATAAGGATAGTCAGCCTCGAATATTTGAATGTGCCTGAAATTAGTGTTCATTAAATTATAGTTAGAATCACTGAAAGTCATTTCTCAAGAAAATTGATTTTTTTCAACATTAATCTTATTATTTTTTCTATATCAATAATAAACATACTTATAGTAAACATACTCAATCAATAAATTTCGCAGGTGCTAAGTCATATTATATTTATTATAATTAAATTTAATATTAAAAATTAATAAAGTAATTAATTGAAAGTTTTTTTTATATAACTGTAACTACGGTGAATCAAATTAGATCTACAAATCTCTCTAATTAGTGGCAGTTATATTAATAATTATGACCAAAGTTTATTTCTCTAATTTTCCCAATTCAAATCTATTTTAGCAATAATAAAAAGAATAATATGAGAAAACAAGTATAGTATCAATAGGCATAAAAAATTATAGATAGAAATTTCATATTATTTATCTTACGGATTTTAACATTTATTTTTCAATATTACAATTAATTAAAATGTATATTTTATTTTTTTTAACTTCTATTATTATTATGTTTGAGTATTTAATTATAAAAATATAGTATTTATAAAGTTAAAGTTTCATCTATTCTTACTCCATAGAAATAAGATTTTTGATATATTAAATTTACTAATAGAAAATTAACTTGAATAATATTTTTTGTATTTCAATTAATTTATGAGAAACTGTAATATTATATACTCAAACTTGTCTTAAATTACACATTCATTTAGTCTAAAAATTTAAGTTCAAAGTCATGCTATTTTAAACGGAATAAGTTGAGAAAATGGCTTAGATACATAAAATATTTTTAACTCTAGCTAATACAAGGCTGAATAGTATTTAATGTCCTAGCTAGAACTCTGAAGTGGGAATTTAGAAAAAGAAATCATTTTGATTTTAATCACATATCAATTTTTAAAACTAATGTCTCAAGATAGGAATATATGAAAGTCTTAACAGATCTCCAGTATTTCAAGTATTTCGCAGTCCTCAATTCATTGGAGTTGAACTATATTGGGAATTAATTAAAGCCATTATTAAAATTTCTTATCTACAATTTATGCATGATGATTTTTTTTATAAAACTAGTAAATTTTATAAAGAATGTAGCTAAAAAAGAGTGAAGATAGAGTATAGGTAATTATAAGATTTAAGCGTATGTATATCAGGATCTTACAATTTGATTAGATAATAAATTCGATTATTTCAAGCTTTTTTTCTTATAATTAAGTTAATATCTCCTAAAACTTTACCCTAATAGACAAAGATTCCAAAGAGATATGTGAAAAGGATGAGATTATTGAAAATTAATCAAATTAACACGATACGAGGGCTGGATATTTCTTCACAATTTTAAAATTATCTTCACTTCTCTGGTTTAAGGATTTAAATAATGAACGTGACTGTAATCAACAGATGCTAATGGAAATTTAAAGAAGTATATGCTGCTTAATGGCATTTTATTGCATTTATTTTTCTAAGAACTAAAATTTAAAATCAAGCAGAAAATTCTATCTATTAAACTAAGAAGAGATTGACATATCAAAGTATATAGAGTAAGAGTGGCATTGATAGCCATTAAAAGGAAGGTACTGCAGTTTTTTGTAGAATCTTGTTGCAGCTGGTTGACCAAAAGAAGTAAACTAAGAGTATAAGCTTGTGATTTAGAACAATCTTAGAATTTAAGCGTATAAGTTAGATCGAGGCACAGTCACTAAGGATGCAAGCGACATCTCTTGAGAAAAAGGAAAATATTATATCTCCCCATAAGCTGTGGGAAACTTCTGATTAAAAATTTAATTATTTATTTAAACCCATTATTAAGTTATAAAAATATCAATTGCTTAAATGTCCTCATATTATTTCAAAAAGCCAAATTTATTGTGGACCTATATAGTTTCTATGCTTAATACAAAAATATAAAAAAAATTAAAATGTTATGCCAAACTTCATATTATAAAAGTCATTATAAAAATTATAATATAGTAAAAGTTTTCAAAAATACTAAACCATATATTTTTAATAAGTTTTAATTTCATATTTTGCCAAAAATTAGATATATTTAAAATTAAACTTTTTTATTTTAAACAAAATAAATAGGCCTTTACCATATTTTATTAATGAATGTTTACGTAATTGCATAATTATTTATATTCAATAGGAATAAGATTATTTCCAAATCCCTTATATTTAGAAATTGCTAGAGATTTTGTAAGAATATAAATAAATTATAATATTTATTTTCTTGAAAGTTTATAAATTCTTAGCATTTCTGAGAGTAAATTTAATTTATTAGAATCATAGAATCATTATTATACAAACTAAACAATAATATTTAATAAGTTTATCCTTTTATTATAAATTATTAACATTATCTTAGAATTAAAAATTGTATTATATAAAGCTTTAAGTATATAAATTTTCCTTGTTATTTTACGAGTTTTTATATATCATTACTAAAGATTAAAATTGAATAATTAGATTACCATATTTAAAATTAAAAAAATTACCTGCTTATAATGAAGATTAAGAGGAAGTTGAATTATATTCTGAAGGAAAATGCGAATTGTAATTTTTCAGAATGAATTCCCTCAATTTATAAATTACCTCATACTATATAGATTATTCAACGAATTTCTAAAAATGTACTAAATCATTAACTTAACTTTCTATCACGATAAATGAGATATTTTAAGATAATCAAATTCTTTTAGCAATAAATAAATTTCTTATTTCTTTCACAATGCTGAAGCCAGCATTGTGAATGGAAAGTCAACCAACTTTTATATAAGTCATTTAAAAATAATTCAATGATTGTTGTAGCATTAGGAAAACAATCGAATTTCAAATATTTTTGCTCTCCATTTGCATAAATATCATTTTTAGCATATTTATCTTTAATTAATTTATAAAAGTTATTTATATTTTATAAATCACTAAAATAATAGATATCCTATTTCAAGTAATATATTTATATTGCCTTCTTCAACGTGGTTCTTTTACTTAGATATAAAATTTATGTGAAAAAAAAGAAGTCATTAATAATATGGTTTTTGTATAATTTTAAATATTAATTTTAAACCTAAATTAAAAAGGAATTTATAAATTACTCTTTCAGAGATAAATGTTCTTTAATCAATTTTAATTCACTCTATTTAATTAATAAATGAATATATTTTATTAAATCTTAAAGGTATTTATAAAAGCAATTTAGTATAATTTATTTTATATTAAATAGCTGAGCTGCCTCGTACTCTATTTAAATAAATTAATAGCGCTATTTTCTTTGCTCATCAAAGTAACACTAAAAAAACAAGATCAATATTGATATTCTTTGCAATGCTTATCCTATATAATTAAAAAGAACAGTCAACTTATATTCAACATATTAATGTCAATTTATAATATTACACTATAAAAATAAGATTCATAGGATACAATCATTAGCCTTACTTTATAAATAACCTTGTTTGACTTGCAATTAGTTTTATTTTGCACTAGCCTTAAATAAACTAAGCTTAAAAACCACTATTATTATGTATTAATTATTAAATGATTTTATCTTTTTTAAATACAAGAAAAATTTGGCCTGAAATTTGACTCTAAAAATGCAGGCAGATTAAGCTTGAAAGTATTCTCTGCTTCAATCTGTATATTGATTGTGGTGTTTCCACTTGTGAACTGAGAAAACAGTTATATTTAAATTTATTAGTAAAAAAAAGGCAAGCTGGGGAGATTATTCTTATATTTATCTAAAGACTATATTGCTTAAGAACCATGCAACAGTAAGTAAGCTATAAGATCTGTAATGCTGGATCTCTTCATCATAATTATTAAAAAGAGAGAAGAAGGAATATATTTTAGGGACCTTTTTCTTAAATTATCATTATATAATTGCACCTGCTGGTGTTTAAGGCGCTTTTAAATGCCTTTTATAAAAGTGACTTACTGAAACTATTATCATAATTGCTAGATATTAAGCCAATTATTAATAATTATATAAATATCTTTTATTTTTTTCCTGTTATTATCTTAATTCTATGGTTTATAATTCTAAATAAGTTTAAAGTTTACTTGTTGATAAAGCTTAAAACAAATATTGGCAGTAGAAATCACATAGAAAAGCTTGACCTTATGATGTTGACAATTTAACATAAGTGAGCTTTTCATCTCACTTAAGTTATAAAAGTACTACTTTTATCTGAAATTGAAACTAAAGTTAAGGGCATTTTTTAATTCTTTCAATCATATTGTAGGAATACATTTAATTTGGGGAGATAATTAATAATTAATAATATAATACATTAAATTAGTTGCAGTTAACTTTGTCCAAACCTAGACAATACGGTACTTGTTTGATAGAGAATTCAAAATTAGCTGGACTATAATAGTGGCGGTACAGCCTTATCTCATCGTAGGAGCGAAATAACTTGACTATAATTTTGGCATTAAATTTACTAAAAAAATCACCCAAAATTAAAGTCAAGTTATTTCGCTCCTACGATGAGATAAGGCTGTACCGCCAATAGTTAAGTCCAGCTAATTTTGAATTCTCTATCAAACAAGTACCGTATTGTTTAGGTTTGGACAAAGTTAACTGCAACTAATTTAATGTATTATATTATTAATTATTAATTATCTCCCCAAATTAAATGTATTCCTACAATAGTCTAAAATAAATTAAGATAATATTGCAACAGAAAATTAAAATATTTTAAACAGAAAACGACTATAGCATTATGGAAACATTATTATTATTGAAAGGATAAAATAATTAATTCAAAAATTATTTGTTGTTAGCAAATGAATATTTAGTAAGTGAATTTGAGGCAGGTTACTAATTTTTGAAACATTATAAATGGTGATCAATTTTCTTTTGGCAATAAATTCATTAAATTATCATCTAAAGAAGCTATTGCTCTTTAAATCTTTTATTTCAATGAGTTATTTAATTCTAGACAATTTTATAAAACTACTTCTTTTCAAAATTTTAATTCATTTTAAAACTAATATTTATTATTTTATATATTAATAGAAAATATTTATCATTTGGATTAGCTAATGAGTAAATGACCGAGTTAAAAATCTTAGCAAGCCGATAAACTTTAATAGATATGTCTCTGTTTGTGTGGTTAACAAGCAAACCTTAGAATTATAATTACTCTTCTCCTCATCATCTCTAAAAATAAAGAAATCCTTTATTTAAATCTGCAATAATTGAAATGAAATAATAATAATAATAATAATAATAATAATAATGTGATCACATTGAGGTCTCTGGGGACCCCCGATCAAAAATATGTTTAATATATTTATAAGGGTCTAGCCCTTTTCATTTTAAGTAGTCTGGTCTTCCGTAGACTTTCTTTGTCTTTATGTGGATGTCCAGTATCTTCTTTCTCTTCCATCTTGTAACTCCTTTCCAGAATTTGCTGTTGGTTACTTTCTCTCTATGCCAGTCGTATAAAAAGACGTTCATTTCCTCTCCCTTCTTAAATTTTAGTTCTATTTTATGTGTACCACCCATCTGGACACTTCTTGGTTTAGTTCTGAACATGGAAATTTACTCTAAGTGTGGGAAAATCTGATTTTTAAGTTGATAGATGTTGTATCTTTTTGCATCCACATAGAGAACAATCATGGTATTTTCTGATGTCGATTTTTAGATGTTGAGATTAATCTTTGTGAAGTCTGGTGTTATGAATTGTTTGAATTCATTTTTCTCTTCAGTACTTAATTCATGCCAAAATTTGTTTTTTAATTTGGCAAAGTACCACTTAACCTGTTGGTTTGACTGTAGAGATAGATTTTTAATAATAAAATCATCCATTTAACAGTTGGTGTTGCCTAGTACTCTGAATTGAAGTTGCTTCTGGAGTCTATGATTGACTTCATGTATGGTGTGAACTTTTCCTAAGTTTGTTTTAATTTCTGTGCTGATCTGATCAGATGAAATTATACTGGTCAGGCTTTTCTGATGTGTTACGTCACTGGTTGTAGATTTGAACTTAGGTTTGTTCCCTGATTTGATTGACGTGTCTATTTAGATGGGTGCGTCTTCCTCCATCTCTACGTCTTCAAACATTGATTTTTCTCTTTGTTCTACTATTGGTTGTTGTTATCTTACTTGAGGTATAGGTACTTATTGTTTGAGACCTCCTTAGTTGACTAGGTTTTCAAGTGACTTTATTGCTAGGTTTGCTACCTTAAAAGTTGATTCCTATATTACCGAGGGGTATTTGATAGTAAAAGCAAATTAATGGATAAGGGCTTGAAATCTTTCTTATCTGAAGTGATATTCAAAGTTTTTGTTTTTTGTAGCTATTGCTATGTCATGAATATGTCCTAGTTCTTGTGTTTAGTTGTATTTCTGGATTTTGAGGATCATAACAAAGAGTAAGTTAACATGTGATTAAAAGGCATTGAGACATTTGATTTGTTGTCCTTAGAGCTCTTCTTGGCTTAGTGGTATCGACTCATTTAGGATAACATCTGTAGTATCCCTACATTTTTAGACTAAGGAGAAAGACTAGTCTCTTTAAAAGAGACTTCATAAATGACTTTTTAGGTTTAAGATAGTTTCCGTCTTGGCTTTCATGATTGCTGGAAGTGAAGTCCATCTCATGTTATTTCTTTGAAACTAATGTTATCAAAGTTAACTGATGTTTTAATGGGGTTAAGGCTACTAAGATCTCTTAGCCGAACTCTGAATTTGGAAGATGCTTTTAACTTTCATCTATCTATTATTTTATTAGTCCGCCCCATTATCTTCAAAAAGAAGTTGGTTTGTCCATTTGGTGTATTTTAGAGTGAGTTATTTAAACCCCTTCTTTAAGTTACGACTCATTTAGGAAAACCTATCTATTAACTTTATTAGTTAATAATATTGAAATGAAATGCAGAGGAACCCTGGAGATCACCGTGAATTAAATGAATTTTTACCTTTAAATAAGACTATAGTTAATAAAAAGAATCTTAAAATAACATTAACAAAATTAAAATGGATCCAAAATATCAAATCAACAAAGAATTTGACCTGGAAGAGATTCTGATAGATACATTATCAGAATAAAATTTTAATTCAATAATTTAAATTCTCTAAGTCTTTATGATTATTCAATTCTATCTTTGGATTGTTAAGTTAGAGATGATGATTAAGTTGCTATAACTACTAGATGTACCTTCCCAAGAAGCAAGGTTGGATTAAACCAATCTCAAGAGAGATACCAATTAGGTATAAATACGGAGTAATGAAAAACAAGAGCAATTAATTGGAAGCATGCTAGGCAGAGAATCAAATAAATAAATCATTTACTAACAATTAAATTTTCCCTCGAAGAAAACAATAATTAAAAAGATAATAAGATACGCAATCTATGTTGATTTAAATTATTCCATTGTATCCCTCTTTTATTAATTTTATGCATCAGTCACTTATTATATTAAATTTCACAAAAAAAAGAGCACAATCCTAAGGCGAATCTTTATATACATTACATTAATTTTGCAGAAGAATATCAACCTATTAGAGTGAAATTAATTTAAATAGCTTCTATAATTAATATTATTAAACTTAGAAAGAAGCCTAAAATTCTTAGCTTATTAAATTCAAAAAAATCCTTAGATATCATTTAATTTATTATAAAAAATTAAAATATTGGATATAAATAAAAATTTTCTCTAAGAAACAAAATTATTTGTTAATAATTGACTCTCTAAACTATACTATGAAGAATAAATATCTTTATAAACTGATTTGCAATTGTATAACTTTTTCTGGACGAGCATTTACAATGCCAAAGGAACTTTAAAATTAGAAAGAAAAAATATTCGATAGTATCTCTGTCTATATACTTAAAAAAAAGAGATTAAAACGTAATTTTTAAAAACTAAATTTCGTGACTTATTAACAACGATAAAGTTAAATTAGAGATTTCCAGAAATAATGAAGAAATAAATGTTTGTCTTATGAGAAGAAGAAAAAATAATCCTCAAACATATTAAGAACCAACCTCATGCATAAAAAGGAAACTTAGAGCACGAATAAATATCAAACTTCAAAGAAGAAATGACATTAGTGGGACTAATTTTATTAAATCGAGAAGAAGGTATTTGATAATTTATATTTTATTCAATAATTCAGGAGACTTGAGTATAGTTATTATTTTATATCATGAATGAAATAAATTAAAAGAACTTCAAAGTATTATTTTTAATAAATCTTTCTAATCAAAATACATTGTTATCAAGATTATTATATTAAAGCCAGCTATATTTACTTTAAAAAGTTAAAATATTAGTTTTTAAGCTTTTAAACTAAAGGACGGTTGATCCTTAACCTTTATTTATTTTTCAATAAATGATTATTATTATAATTTATTTACAAATAAAAATAAAAAAAGATAAAATTTATATTACTTATCTAAAAGAATAAGATAAACAACCGACAATAAATACTGAAAGCATTAATAAGAAATTAATGTAATTGAATTTTTAAATCTAACTTAAATTTAAAATAGTCGTTAGATTAAATATTTTTATCAGTAGAACTGGTCTAGACTATTAAAATACTGATAATATTTGCTTAGACAGTTTAAGTTCTTTTAAATGAGATTTATTAAGGTATAAATTTTGGAAATAAATAGAATAAATATTAATCAACGCTTTTATTGTGAATCTGGATAGTTAGATATATGCAAATTATATATTCAAATTTTGTAGCTATTTAAAAGTGTGTGTCCAGAGTGTTTTACTTAAGCATTTAACACTCTTCCGTAATTTATCTCTTGTTAATACCATGTTTTATTTTAATGAATTCATTTACTATTAATTATGGGGTAGACACATTCCCTCTAAAAGTAATTTTCATAATTGTACTTACACATCGAGCAAAGTCGTTTGTAGTTTTATCTAATCAATACAATCTTCTCTCTAGGTAATGCTCTTACAGTATCATTTAGATTTATGGACCAGCAATTGTTTAATTTATAAGAGAAAAAAATTCAACAATTTCCCCTATTATATTCCCTCCTATTTTAAGTAGACTTAATTAATTCTTAATTTAAAATTAAGAAAAGTGCCTAATTTTAGAGCTATATTTAGCAATAAATTATTTATCAGTAGCTAACTATCTTTTCACTTAAACTGATTTACTTTTCACCAATAGATTAAATTTTTATCATGCTTTTAGTCAATAACTTCTTGGGCTATTTGCTCATTTTGAATTTAATTTATAATTAAAATTGAGCAAATTGTATTAAGAACAAATCATGAATCTTAAAATTAAACTTAATAAGTTAAATTAAGAAAGAGTGTAATTACAAATGAGGTAGCAAAGCTAAAGTGTCAAATCTAGACAGTCTATTTAAGACTTTAATGGAGATATAATTGCTAAATAGTCAAGCTTGTATTGTCTTTTTTTTATAAAAAAAAACAGAATGAGTTTGCTGCATAAGGATTCAAGCAGATTTTCCTTGGAGAAAAGGCCAATGATGAAAATTCCAAAAAGAGAGTAAAAAAATATGTTTATATAGACGCCGAGCATCCTGAATTAATTGAAAGACCATAACATAACTGATTCTTCCTTAACAGAATTATGGTATTGGAAAGTTACAATAATTTGACGTGTATAAGCTTTGAAGGACTCTAAAAATCTAGCTTAATTTATTAGTAAATATAATTTGAACAAAACTTCTAAATCTTTGTCAAAATCTGTAATATCCTACTCTATGAATGGATTGGATGTTCCTAGGAAGATAAGGAACAGGATAAAGCAGACATGATAGTATTACGTATCACTCTATAACAATAAGAGTGGTGCATTCAATCAAAAAAACTCACTTACTCCACAATCACACTATGATGCCAAAATATAATCAGAGCTAACTTCAAGCAATTAAAAGATAGAAATGCTAACTAAGTAAGCAAGATATCACGCATTGTGAATATCGTGAAACAAATCATTTTTATCTAGATTGAAAAAGGAATAAGAAATAGGCCAGATATTATTGCCGATCTTATTAATGGGAACCAAAGTATTTAAAGCAAATCTTCAAAAATCCTATGAAAATCTTTCTTGCTAGGTTGGAATATTTAAAAAAAAAATAAAGATAATAAGCACGTTTATCAATTTTGCTGCGACATGCAAGAATTTCACAAGGTAATAATATCAAATAAAAGAATTTATAAAATAGACATATTTAAATTTTTATCCTTGTAAAAACTCTGTATAAGTTACAGAATTTAGTCTCAATATAAGTACTAATTCTTTAATTTCGGTATTAGAAATGGAAAGACACTGCTCTGTGACATTATCCCAGTGATTCTCACTATGCAAAATCAGCGAACACAATCATTTTAGGGAAAAAGGATTGCCTGATTCTTAGGGACGAGAATAGATTTGAAAACATAGTACTATAAAATAATCTGATTGTTAATTACAATTAATAATTAATCAGGAACTAAGAAACGTAGATCATTGATTCAAAAATATAGTATTTTCTGAAAGACTCTACACTAATTGTAGATTAATACGATTGGCTAATATTTTAAGCATTCCTAAAGCAATATCAGATTGGATCAGGAATTTTCGAAGCAGTAAAGGACCTAAATTGCAAAACAGCCTCTTTTTTACTTAGAAAGAGGAGACATTAACTTCACTAAAAGTGACAAATAATGCTAACTATAAAATATCTTATTTAACTCTAGCTAGTAAGATTAATGTAGGTAACTCAATGTACTATGCATGAAATGAAAAATACTTACTTCTGTAATCTTAATAGCGTCTTGAACTTATAAAATTATCGAGCAATACTTAAAAAAATTTAGAGAGCTACATTTTATAGCATCAAGGTTTTGATAGGATCAAAAGCAGAAGAACCCTTAAAGGTAGGTTTATTATAAAAATATTCTAATAAAAGATTTGATATACTGTTTTTGACTAATATTAAAGTTAGGGGTACTGATCAATAAAAAAGTAGAGAAATTGAGGATACCGGTGGTCTTTAATTATCAATTTGCGATGTCTGCTTCAATTTATAATAATAAATTATAGTCAGAGTTTGTAGATTAGAAAAAAATGACAGTTCAAGCATATTTTGCTTGTCAATAGGTCTTAGGACACTGCCGAGTAAGTTATTTAGTTAAGATAAGATTTTTTAGAAAATGCGAAAAAAAAACTATTTATAGTTTTCAAAGCTCAAACTAATCATGGTCTATATATAAGAAAATACAAGAAAATAAGAATTTATAACTGCTATAGTTCCCTAAGTGAAATCAACTAGTAAGGAATTTAGATCGTGAAATCAGCACATTTGAATAAATCAATGAAATAGGTAAAGTTAACCAAGTTTCTATTAGCAATAAGAATAGCCCTTTTTACAACAACATACCTGAAATATTCTTGAATGAGTAATAAAATTTGAAAAGCAATTGCAAGATAATAGCAACAAAGAAAATGAAACTATCAATTCCTAGTCTATAGTAAAGAAAGAACAAAAGTCGAGGAAAGATGAGATAATGCGTCAGGAGTCAGAAGTTATTAGAGTAAAAGTTACAGTCAAATGTTAGAATTCAGGCACGGTTGATTAAAGAAAAAACACAAATAATAAAAAAGATAGGACCTTTAAAAAAAGAACAAAAAACAGCGAAGAAAACAAGAAGAATTGAAGATAGCGAAAGAGTTTTCGTTTAATATACCTACACCTCGATAACCCTCAAAAGCAACAACTAATGAAGCAAGAGTAATATCCTTGCAAAAAGAGTCACAATAATTAGAGGATAAATATGAGAGTTTTTATAGGAATGAAAGAGAAGATGACTTCTAAAATATGCCACAAATGAGGATAATTTATATGCAAATATATTGCTTGAGTTTAATTGAAATTAATTGCATAACTAATCCTTTCTTATGCGGTCACTACATATTATTATCATTATTTTACTATTATTGCCATTAAAAATAGAACCTGGTACCAGAGGGATGCCCCCTCGTTGATTTTGTCTGCTTAATGCAAGTTCATCATCACCTGTCTGTAGTAATTTAATTCTTCTAATTATTTTCTGAGCATGTCCATCTCTTAGCTCACTCTTTTATTTTTCTAAGTATTTCTATTTGCTATGATTAAACTATATTCTCTCTTTTGACTTCTTCAATCTCTCTTTGTCTTCTTTTCTTTGTGAAGCCGCATTAAATAAGCAAAGCAAAGCGGTCTATTTGCTCTAATAAAAAAGTTAAGTATTGTATATTACAGTTAAATTGCAAGAGGTTATGCAAATGCTTGGCGTATTGTGAAATGAGATTATGGCTATTCTTAATCTTATGAAGCCTTTGCCGCTTAGCACAATGGATCATCTAACTTATGCCTTCTATGTCTAGAGACATTAGTATTTCGCATATCCATCGCTTATCCAAAAAGGATTCAATCCCAGAGATCCACCAAAAAGTAAAGCATACCTTAGCGATTCTCCGCAAAATTGATAAAATTGTCTGCGGTCAACCCTTAAATTTAAGGGACGGCTGTTATGATGACTTAGTTTCGTTTGAGGTATTATTATAATGAATGAGAGGAAATATCTTACATTCTTTTCACCATTAATCATGGTCTTTAAAAAGGAAATGTTTGTGTAGATGATTTTAGGCAGATATGCATTGCAGTTTCATGAAAGAAAGTCATATAATTGTTTCTTACTCTCGACCTTTTGATATATTTAGTGAACGTTTACTTGATCATAGTTCATATTGTGGTCCATTTATTTTTTCGTAATAAAACAGTAAAAGTTTTAATTTATAAATATAATGCTCTAATTTATGAATACTGTAAATAGGGCTTCTTTACTAAATAGAAGAATCCTTTTTCGTACAACACATTTCCTTATTGAGAATTCCGATTACACTGTTAGTAAATGCCTCATTGTGAAACTGAAAAAATTACAAGACCTAAGAAGCAAAATAAATCACTATTTTTCTAAACCCCATCGTGGAGCTAAGCTCAAGATCTGAAACTTTAATATGATAATAGTAGTGAAGATTAGTATATAATTCAATGCAAAGAGTTGCTATAATTAATCAAGATCGACGCTCTTATAAAATAGGATGTGTAAGATCTCAGCCCATTAAGGTCTTTCAACTCGAAGAGAGCTTTATTTTTAATTTAATTTAAAGAAAAGTCTAAGACTAATTTTCTTGGCAGATCAATAAATTTTATTATAAAACCGAAGAATAAAACAACATAATGATTATGAGCATTTTCCTACTGAGAAGGGCTTATCTTAAATTAAAATATTAGAAAATGATCTTAAGCTATATTGCTGTTTTATAAAAGGAATAAAATTGATACAATGCAGGACAAAAAATATCTTAAATAATTAATTTACACAAAGCAGCAAACAGACAGTACTTTAAAAATTATGTAATTATAAAAAATAAGTTAAAGACTTAAATTTTTTTGAAAAAATGAATAATAATTACTGGAAATAAAAAATTGGAGAAGAAAGAAGAGCTGGTCATTCACAAAAATATTAAGTTACAAAAAATAAATCTAAAATATTATATTTCAGCAATAGAGGTGAACTAGAGTCTTGGAAGAAGTCACCAAAAGATTTGAAAGACAAGGGATAAAATTAAAATAATACACAGAGAAGATGGAGAGATAGTGCAATTTTTTACACGAAGTTGATTAGTTTAATGGAAAAGCTGTTTCAAAATTTTATTTTAATTCATTTCAATGCTAATACTTATTTATTTATTTAAAATCATTTTCATTTTAAATTAAAGTCTTCAAATTATATTTTATAAATGACT
Source organism: Oxytricha trifallax (assembly GCA_000711775.1). NCBI lineage: Eukaryota > Ciliophora > Spirotrichea > Sporadotrichida > Oxytrichidae > Oxytricha > Oxytricha trifallax. Next base: position 2,466 of record ARYC01009687.1, on the reverse strand, counting down.
ATTTACAAAGTGAGATCCTTAAAATTAGCCTAGTCCATCTTGTTTAATTGGTAGCTTCTGATCGTATGAATAAGAAAAAGTGTGTTAAAAATTTAAACACTAAAATATAAAACGATTAAAGATATGATCAATGCCTGACAAATGTTTGTGGAGCCCAAATATCTAAAATTATGAATCGCTATAATTTAAGCTACAAGATAGTCAAGCAATTTTTTGCCAAAAATTCTACCGATAAGTAATAGTAATAAAATATCAAAAATAGGTAGTTCTAAATGTTTAAACAATAAGCTAAATGTCTAATAGATTAACGCTTAGAGTGTTGCAAGGAGTAATTCAGCTGTTGATAACTCTAAAAATAGCTTTTCTATCAATTAAACATGATCATATCTCTTTCAAATATTAGAAAGTACCTGAAACAATGCGAAGGACCTGACATTTAACAAGCGATACTATCTCAGTTCATATAAATCTGGCCAACTCAAAGCACCTAAGACACCAGGCAGCATACTTTTATTCTAAAGAATCTGTAGGAAGATTAGGTGATAATTAATATTGATGATAGCTTGATTAGGTTTAATAAAAATCAAAATAGATTTTGATATAAGAAAGGTAAGATATACTTTACTACTTGTTCATCACAATTAAACGACATCAGTATAATTGGCGCGGTTAGCAACTATAATCAAGCTTATTTTCCCTGTAAATTTTGGCAGGACTCAAAGTAAAACTATTCTATATTTTATTCTTTGCCTCGCAAATGAGATATATCTTCATAATCCTAATTGAAGGGCCTCTCATGTTTTTATGCTGGACAATGCTTATTACCATATGAGAAGGTATTTGCAAGAAAAAACTTAGATATCATTCGATTCCTATCATGTTAATAGGGCCATATCTTTTTAATTGGACCCAATAAAAAAAAGAATGTTTGCTTAGATTAAAAAGAATAATATCTACAAATGAGAACATAACTTAAGTAATTAAAGAAACGATTTTTAGTTGAAGAATGAAGAAAGCTGTATTTTAAGGAGGAAATGAAAATTGAGATATGCTAAGCTATATTAAAACTCAATATGGAATGGCTTATGTTACCAAAGTATATATTAATTCATGACTTAAAACTAACCGAAATATGAGTTATTTACACAATGATTTTAACGTACTTACAAAAAGAGTTTCTGTTTTTTAAACAGCTCACAGTAAGTCTACTCTACTATTAAATAATTTAGCAAAGATAAGAAAAAGACCTGGCTATATATTTATCCACTACAAAAGCGTTAATCAAAACCCCAAAACCCTTTCAGTAGTTTGATTGAGTTTTTGATTGATAAAAGTAGACTATTAGTGCATACTTTATTAGGGTTTTAATAGGGTTTATGTAGGGGTTTAATGTTTAAATGTAATGTATAGTAGTGTGTATTAGAGGGGTTTTATTTTTACTATTCACTCAAACTATACCTTGGCATCATGTGCTAATTTTCTAAATTTGATATCTCCTATCCAGTTGATCATTTAGTCTATTGTTTGCTCTGCTCTGTGGTTTGGTCTTAAGATAATCTGCTCAGCCATATCTTTCATTTTACCTTTTATCTTATTCTAGTCTAGATATTGCTGTATTCTCTGCTTTGAATCTTTCTCTCTCTTACAGCTATAGTAATCATTTCTTTGCATATCGCATTCAGCAATAATTGCTGCTAGAGCCCATACATCCCACTTAATATCACCATCTCTCCAGTCCTCTCTTTCTGGAAAGTATCGAGGAGTACCATAAACGTTGCCAAGTCCTGAAGCTTCAACTCTTTATGATCTATTGAAATCAATTATTACTACTCTGAGAGGTAAAAAGTCAAGCATAATATTCTCAGGCTTCAAGTCTCTATGAACATACCCTAAAGTGTGCAGCTCTTCTATGCCTTTGCAAACATTTGTTAGAATAAGAGGTAGCTACTTTTGAACTCTTTAATCTTAAATGTAGTCTCTTAAAGTCATTTAATATAGAGGGAGGCGAAAAGCAACATGATCTTGAGCAAGCAGTATTGCATCGAGCTTAATTTATACTATCCCTTGCTTTAGTAAAAGCTTAGTACTCATTGACAAATTCCATTTGATACTTGTCATCGCATTTAAAGTAGTTGAATGGATAAATCTTGAATGCGAACTACTTATCAGTTATGACTTTTTTCTCAAACTTGTCCTCAAGTATAATATAACTTTCCTTACATTCTTTAAGGTCAATTACATTTAAAATTGGAAGCTTTGATGCTTATATCTTCAGAGTGATTTTAACTATCTCAGAAGCTGGAAGGTTTCTCACTGCTTTAATAAGCTTAATTTTTTTCTTAACTCTTTGTTTCAAGGATTTTAAAGGATCTCTTGGCTTTCTTTTTTGAAGGAAGATCTCACCAGTCTCAGTATCTATGACTTCGAACTTCTTGCCATGATGGTTTTATAGGTGAACTTTTAAAT
>ARYC01009684.1:0-29297 GCA_000711775.1 Oxytricha trifallax | reverse complement strand
CGAATTACCATTTATTAAATCAAACACTACATCCGGTCTGTTCGAAATGCCTTTTTCAAGTTGAATAAATGTCACTTAACCTATCACCTCAAGGATTTTCTGGAGCTTACTTATCCACCTTAAATTTCGTTCTTTTAACTTAACCGAAAACTAAGCTATAAGCAGGGAAAAATCTGATTGGTACAAATAGTCCCATTTTTTAACGAAAATTTCGCTAATGTGTGAAATCAGCTTGTCAAGATCTGTACAACTTTACGCTTGACCCAGGGCACTGATCTATACAAAATCCCAAACTACATTGATAGGGATATCACGAATAAGTCTAAGGCCATGGTCTTGCTTCAGATTTTGAATAAAAGGTTTGTTGAGGCATTACAAAGTATTAGGTAGTAATCTAATGACCTAAGGGTCTATCTTGAAAGAGGTGAAAGTACATCCCATCAAAGGGATTATACCAATGTTCTTTCTATCTAATAAGACCAACTCTTCTTGTAGGGTAGCAAAGGCTTCGATTTCATTGATGAAAATGTAATTGACTAGACCAAGAGTCTGCTCTGAATTTGGCCTTTAAGCTAGCAGAATCATCGCATTCTTTAAAAGCTCTTAATCGATTAGGATTATTTTATTTTTGTAGAATAATAGGGATTATACAAAGAGTCGAGTCTTGATATACAGATCTACCTTAGAATTCACAATTAATTCAAGAATCAATCCAAACATCCCATCATAAAAGTTTGATGAGCAGGTTGTCTTTAAATTTATCAAAAATTCAAGCAAGCTCTAGCTATTCCTTAGGCTTATTGTCTCCAAGAACTAGTATCTCTCTTATGGCTTGAGAAGCATATACTCTCTCAAATAATTAGAAGTGATCTCCGACTGAATCTTCGCTCCATAATTGGCCTAGGGAGTCTGTGATGTTGGATTACCAAGCACATCGTTCTAGCTTACATTTTATCGATGAGGATATGAGCTCATTTGACTGTAATCGACAAGTACTTTTTAAGTGTAGTCAAAGCTTTTCAACGATTTAGCTTTCATTGATTTACAGTGTCCTTTTGCAGTCACTAGCATTTCTGAGTTTCCTGAATTCTTGAAGGTCAAGAAGTTGTTCAATGTTGTAGTTTGTATGGGGTAGAAGAAGCTTGGCTTTGTCTATAAGCTCTGGATATTCTGCACCTTTGTATTTAGACTTGCGTCCTCTTTTATTGTTTGAGAGTAGGTTGAATGTTCATCTTGTGAACCTATCTAAAAAGCAGGCGTGTCTACTTAAGATTGTTCGTTCGATAAATGGAGAAGAGTTTAAATCTCTTTAAGTGAGACGGATTCAAAACTTCTTTTAAGGAGTCTTGGGATGCTCTTTCAGATTTGATGTTTGACATTTAGAAAAGGGAGGGAAAATTAAAGTTGACGGCTAATTATCTTAATTTAAAATTATTTAATTTATAATTAAACTTAATTGATTCTTAATTAATTTCTAGTCAAATTTATCACAAAGTAAGGTAAAAACGACTTAATCTTCACTTTTCAACCAAAATAATGATTTTCTCAATCTGAGATATACCATAAATCTCTATTACTAGCAAACTGGTAAATTCCTTTGGCAATTATGCAAGAACTCATTTTAAATAAACAAATACAGGGTCGTTAAGAAGGGCCAAAATCAATTAGAAATAATTAAGAATTCTTAATTAACTTAATTAAGAAATTAAGACTTAAAAAGGGCAAGGATATGGCAAAAAGCATTCACACTCTGAATAATGGTCTTGCCATTGAAATAAATTGTAAACACCATTAATAACTTTCTTTGCAGCATTGACAACAGGTGTGAAATTAGAGGGCTCGTGGCTTATGTAACTAATGCGGGTTCAGCTAAAGTCTGAATAAAATCAATAGGAAAAGACTTTCTTTGAATATGGAAGGGCTACTCAGTGAATATATAACGATAGAAGAACTTTAAAGCAGGATCAAACAATATAATAGGTTCTAACTAAAACTAACTAACAAATCTTGTCAAGAAAATGAATTTCGATAAATACTGGGTTTTATAAGTATTAAGCCATAAATTCCTGCTTATATTCTTTGAAATCCTTTAATTGTGTATTCATTTGTATTTAAATTTCTCTTTTTTATCCAAAAATTTACCTTATTAATTTCTATTTTAATTACAGAGACCTCAAGTGATAGCTTTGGTAGTTCTTTATGAGAGTTCATCTCACAGCTATCACACTTTTTATTGACGCCAAATGTAAGTCTAGTTTAGTTTGATGGAAGTGCAGTTGTTTTTCTTAAAATGTTAGCGCTCTTATTTAAATTTGAATTTAAAATTATAAAACTGCCTCTATAATTGAGAGTTTATATGAGAGCTTTGCTAGTCTACAAGTTTCAAGGGAAGTTCTTAGAGTATTAGAGAAGAAATATGAGTGTTAAAAGACGATCCAGCACTAAATATGGGTGAGGAAGTAACCATTTTTACTTTCAATAATAAGTTGATTATAGTATGTACTAATTTAGGAGGTGCACCTAATTATTTACATAGTGCTTTAGGAGGTATTTTGTGATTTTATGATTAAAATTAGGTTGACCCTAATTAAGTACTAGCATTTTAGGAACAACTCCTAATTAAGTACGTACCAATTTAAATTTAAAATTATGGAACTATAATAGTAAAAATTGATATCAATCTTTCAAGTTTGAAACCAGTTCTCTAAATCTTCTTAGAGGTTGGCCTCCTATAGGATGCCAATATTTAATAGTAAGTTTTACAGAGGTATATAATTGAAATCAATAAACTTAAATTTGAAAATCATTTTTTAGATCTGTAAACAAGATGGAGTCAATGAATGATGCAATGAAAAGAGTGCAAGCACAAGAATTGATCCAAAGATTTAGAAGCAAGGAGGATTTGCACCGCTACCTGGTGCAGCAAGGTAATGAAATCATATTAACTTATCTTGACTATGTAGTTGGTTTGTTCTTGCCAACGATGGGAGGTACTAAAATATCATTTCTAAGAGCGATACTCTGCGAAGAGAAGAAAGCTTTGAAAACTTAAGATGTTAAGTTTGCAGAGATTCCAAACTATCCAGAAATATCAGTGACTAACTTATATGATGATGCTATGAATGACCCAGAGGTTTCGCAGTACTGTCTACTAAGAAGTAGTTGTCAAATAAATTTCCTGAAAGAAACTATTTCTTTGGCATACTTGCAAAAATAAAAGGTGATTACTTGATAGAAATTATTCAAGAATCTCATAAGAAAAGGTAGAGCATCTCTTCAGAAGGATAAAGACAAACAAGGAATCAAGATAAGTGAGAGCTGGCTATCAGAGCTGTAGAAGCACCCTTATATTTAAGTAAGATTTGTAGCTTAACCCTTTAGAAAAATCTGGAACTGGCATCTTCTTGAGAAAGGAATAGAGCAAGCTTCACAGAGAGCGAAAGTCGTAGACAAAGTATGAAGTTAGCAAGAGACTTTATTCAAATATTTAGCCTCCAGAGTCAATGAACATAGATGCTGGAGCTGGCAGCAAGAGAAGAAACTTAGGAGGAGGGAAGCAAGAAGTAGAAGAAAAGAAAGAGAAGCCAGCTCCCTCTAAAGAATTCTAAATGTGACTTATATATTCATTAACTTAACTACAAAACTTATTTATATACATTCACTCTCCCTTCTTTAGCACACTTTTATGCCAACTAATTATCAACTCTCTTAGCTGAACTTTTTATAAAATCGACTGTATCGATAGGTAGGTCATGCATCAAGTGGTATAGAAGCAGTTTCTTGTAATGAACTTTTAATATACCCCAGTAGAATTCAATTCCATTAAACTATGGGCTGTAAGGCACGGCACGTTGAACACTGGTGTTATTCTTAGTTGTTCATAACTTTTCCTTGTTTCTTTTGTCTTATGAACAGAAAGATTATCAACGAATAGTATAATCTCTTATTCACGGTACTTCTCTCTCAGCTGCTCTAAGAACTTAATATACTGCTCTGTCTTAATAGAGCGAGGATGAATAACATAAGTTTCTAAACCAGCATCCTCGCTAATACCTCCAAGAATTGCCATTGTTTATACTTTGACTTTCTAGTCATATACTTCTATATTACTATGCCTCTTATACCAAGACTTCTAGATGAAAGTGTTGAAGGTAAACACAGCCTCGTCAGCATGAATAAACTTAATATTATTCTATTAGGCTCTCTGCATTTAAGTATAAATATAATTTAAGTTGTTGTTGTAAAATGGCAGAGTGAAATCAATTACTCTCTTGATACGATTTACACCTTTGTAAGAGATACAGTTTCTATTATAAATGTTTGCAACAGACTATGCAGAGATCTTCAACTCAGGGAACTGGCGGTGAAACATAATAGCTCGTTAGTCGAGAGAGAAGTGAGCCCAATACTTCAAAGTTTTTTCATTAATAAGATAGTCAATATGCTTCTATAGAAACTTTGACTTCCTCTTAGGCTAAGAATTCAGCTATTATTGCTTTAATTACACAGCTTTCAAGCAGAGAGAGCGAACAGTTGATGGACTACGCTTTAAGAGCATTGCAATAGACTTATAGCTCAGTACTGGTTTGATTTATTCACTATACATATCACATCCATAACGCAGTTTAAACACTAAATCTATGTACTCTTCGTCATAAATAGACCCCAAAAGCTTGCTATTTTAATCTCGCATTTAATTAATTACCCCAACCCCTAACAAATTCCCTACAAATCAAAGCACTTATAGACCTCATTAAGGGGTTTTGGGGTTTTGAATCCTCTAAACAAGAAGAGGAAGATAAATAAGGTGATGATGACTTAATTGAAGGACCCATTAATTCAATATTGAAAACTACAATGACATATAGATCCAAATCTTCGAAGAGATATCCTGATTAAAGTTTTCATAGCAATAACAAATAAAGAGACATATCTAAGGATATTAATAATATGAAGCAAATAAAGGGTGCTGGTAAGAGCAGGAATAATATAATTTCTAATAAAAATATTTTTATTTAAATCTTTTATTCAATAAATATAAAAACTTATTGTAATAGCAAATCATTTTTTTTAATTTTTATTAATAGCTTTTTATTACTATGGCTTAATATTAGTTATTATGATATTTAACTGAAATTCATAGTTCTTAAATTTCTATTTTAAGTTTTTTAATTAATAAAGATATATAATTAAAATATTTAGTGCTCAATACAAATTTTTACTCATAATGATGGAAGAAAATATTGTAATTAGAAAACAATTTTCCTATATTTTTACCCTTTATCAAACAAGAAGAATTAGCATTCTAGATTAGCAAGTATATCATAGTTAATATTTATAACTGATTATTATGGATGAATAATTTATAACTTTAATAATTAATAACACTGATGAGAAACTCCAAATCAATGTCAAGATCCATTTTTAATTATATTTATAATTGATGTATATCTTATATCCTTGGCAGTTGCCACACCAAAGTATTAGAAACTGAGATCTGAAACATACTCAAAACAGTTGAAAGTATATTTAAAAAATAATCAAAAACATGAAAATGAGCTCAACGAAACATAAATTATCGATGACTATGTCAGAACGCAAGATTAAGGTTTCAAATCCAGTAAAATCAACTATGGAGAATCAAAAATCTAAAAATAATTATAGTTTGTTTTTATTTATTTCATTGATTGTTCAATACTTTAAAATAACAATCGTATTTAATTTGAAAAACTAAAATAAAATGAAGTAATTGGATTTTTAAATTTGGAAAGTATTCAAAGAGGGGTATATGGAAGCTAGAATTTAGATAAACAATGCAAAAGTAGGACCAAAAGAATTCGTTCTTAGGTTAAGATAACATTATAATTATACTTAATATCAATATGTACATATATTATTATTGTTAATAACAATCCTATGGAGAATGTAAAAGTATGTTTGAAAAATGTGTTCTTTAACAATTATTTGGGAGTCAAATCAATTTTACATAAAAGCCCTGGCGATAATAAGACCAAGGCAAAATTACTCATGAAACCATATGCTGATAAATTTTGTGAATTCGACTTTGATTTTTAAAATAAAGATAAAAAGTTTTAATAATTGACTTCGAATTGTCAGACAGAGAAATAGGAGAAGATTCAGAGGAATAAAACAAAACAAAAAAAACAATATTTCTCAGATTATTCTAAAAGGTTGATGGAGATACCTATGTTTTATGTCAAAATTTGAAAAATGATCATAAAGATAGAGTGTATTTAGTGAAATATGATGAAGAAAGGAAGAATAGGCTAAAATACAAGGATTTATTTGAGATTGTAGTCCCAACTAAGGATGAAGTATGGGAAATTGAGTTCCTCTCACAATTTAGAAGAGATCCTTAGAAATTATGTTAAATAAGATAATTTAATTAATCATCTAAATTTTAAGATCTAGAGCAAAACTTATTAACATCTACAATAGATCCAGTCAGTATAAATATTTAAATAATTTTAGATTGAATAATTTTATAATTAAGTATATAGGATTCTCTGAGAATTCTACATCATTTCCTTAGAAATAAATTACAGGGGAAGATTAACAATTCATATGAATTTGGATAAGTAATTTCAGAAAGATAGAATTCTTTTCGATCTTTAGTCATAATTATTATATTTATTTAGGTTAATAATCTATTTTAAATAAGTTTTCCTTTGCAAATATGCTTTTTTTATTAAAATATTAGGTTTAAAGTATATTTATTGGAGGGGGGCCATATCTGAACCAAAGAAACAATCTTTTAATCAAAGGTAATTTTAATAGTTTTAATAAGTTGGCGTACCTGCTCCGGGTCAAAATAGGATCTGAAAATATGAAAAAAATATTTTCAAGTTCGAGAGATTTCTCCAAAGCATTGAAAACGCTTAAGCTGAGACTCAGATTTTATCATGAAATTACATTAATTTTTATATTTTTTTCATAATTTTTATTCACATTTTTTGCAATTTTAAACTATTTAACTTGCTCAAATTCTTGTTAATAAGTTATCTTGCACAACATTATATTATAAAAATTGATATTTTAAATTATTAATGTAATATTCAAGTAATTTATTTGTGTAAGATAACTTATTAACAAGAATTTGAGCAAGTTAAATAGTTTAAAATTGCAAAAAATGTGAATAAAAATTATGAAAAAAATATAAAAATTAATGTAATTTCATGATAAAATCTGAGTCTCATCTTAAGCGTTTTCAATGCTTTGGAGAAATCTCTCGAACTTGAAAATATTTCTTTCGTATTTTCAGATCCTATTTTGACCCGGAGCAGGTACGCCAACTTATTAAAACTATTAAAAAAACCTTTGATTAAAAGATTGTTTCTTTGGTTCAGATATGGCCCCCCCCCCCATTTATTGCCATATTTATATAATTTCCTTTATAATCTTTTTAACTGATGGAAATCTTGATGAGTTACTTCTATGAATTGAAGATTTTAGCATGCAAAAGTGATTCAGTTGCCTATACATGCATTAAGAAAATCTTCAAAATATTTGAGAATTTTATTTTAACACTTTAAAAAAATAGAATATGCTTATTCTTTTATAAAAATTAGAATAAATAAATAATTTGGTCCCTAATTCTCATTTTCATATAAAACAGTAATTATTCAATATTTTAATATAAACTGAAATTTAATTTTAATTAAATTGATGTAAGTTCATATTATTTGAGACTTTAACTTATCAAAACATAATGAATCAGATAGCATTCTTAGAGCAATTCGATATTATTAAAGATTTCATTAGCAACTCAACTAAAATTTGCCTCATCATGAGCAACATTTTAATTATAAATCTATTATTTTCGAGATTAATTATACTTATAAAATAACATAGTGAAAAATTCTCAAACTCTAGTTAGGAAAATGGTTAAAATCACAGATGACATTCCTGAAAATGCAGTTAATATTAATTATAAGTTTTTAAAAATAAAAAATCACGCAAATTAATAAACTAATTAAGACGATTTAGAATATAAAAATCAATTTAAATCTTTTAATAAAAATAATGGTAATATATCTATTAAATACTTTGATTTAAATTTTACGAGTCTATTGCTTAGAATTATTTAAATAAATTTATGATGATTTAACATTTCAATTAAAAAGTTTTACTAATAATTTCATTTATTTACTTCATATTTTATCTAAATATTTTCAAACTTTTAAAAATTAGTTTTGAATTTGAGGAAATGCGATTATAGGGTTTAATCATAAGAACCGACCAATTTATAAATAAAAAGAATAGTACTTCAAATAATAACTTGGAAAAATTTCAGTTTTGTTTTTACTTTAAATAACAATTAATTCGGTGATAATATTAAATGTGTAAAAGTGATGGTTTATTAAAAATTATTATAATCACTATTAATGATGTCATAGCTTCACAAAGAAATACTTTTAAATTTTATGTTCTATTTATCATTTAACACATATTAAATTATCGCAATTATTTTATTTAAAATCAAAATCATTCCTGTTAGTATGTATTTTATCAATATTGACATAAATGATGGATTCTTTGATATGCTTTAACATAAATAAGAGAATAGAGGAAGAAACACAATTTATCATAAAAGAAAGCCCTCAGATATTCGTAAATATTAATTACTTTTTGTGTCTTAAATTTATATATAATTACTGTAATTTTAAGTTTATTGATAAAATTGATGAATCCAATCTTAACTCATCATTTACTAACTCTATATTGATTAATTTTCTAATTTATAACTAAAAATACTTTAAAATTCTCTTCGGCAGAGTCTTTTGATTCAACCTTCGAGAGAAAAGGAATCTATATTGGTAAAATTATTGATCATTTCATTCAACGTCTCTCGGACAACGCAGCTAAAAATAAACACTAAATGAATATACTTTAACTCAATATTCTTCAGAAATTTATGACTTAAAATATTTAAAAACCTACAACCCATCAAATGATTATTTAAAGTAATTAAAATAAATTAGAAAAATTCTAGTTATGTTCTAATTAGTATATATAAATCAATAAATTCTAAAAATTTTGGCAAATACATGTTCAGTGATTTTTACTTAATATATTAAAAAATCAATATTATATGCTTTAATTGAAATTTTAAAGTAATTTTTAAATGAAGAAAAAAAGCATAATGGAGAACATTAATGATTTTTATGTAGTATAATTGCATTAAAATTTCGTTGAATTCCATTGAAATATTTCAATAAATTTATTGACAGCATGATCACTTGGTCTATCTTGGCTATCATTTTTCCCCCATTAATTCTATTTTTACTTTTTCTCTTTTTATTTTCCTTTAATATTTTATAAAATAAATTAAGGATTTTTAATAAATTTCTTAAAAATTATCTCATAAATTGATTTTTATCATTAATTTATTACTTTATAATTAATAAAAAATATACTATCACAATAATCAGTTATTTATTAATCTTAATAATATAATAAAGTGGAACATGATTATGAATTTAAAAAATCGGAAATAAATTACATGAAAAAAATAAAATATTTTATTATATTTAAAAAAATCAATACACCATACTTTTACTTTGATTTTTAGTGAATTTCTTTCAAATTAATATCAATTTGTTTTAACTATAAAGGTATCATATAATTTTGATAATCTAACTATCATAATTGATAAGATTAACTTATTCCCAATAAAATTTTATGGTTATATTGATGATGGTATTTTTTGGAATCAGTGGATGATTTTTAAAAAGATGTTCCCTAAAAACTTGAAAGAGATTAATGATGAGGGAGTAAAAGTGTTGCAGTTTAACACTTTTTTGCCCATTTTATTTAAAGATAAGACAATTTATATAGAAAATCTTGACTAGCCTATCCATAAGTAAGCATACTTTATTTATGTCTTAGCGTATTAATTTAATGATGTAGAATATAATCTCAAAAAGAAGATTTATTTTATATTATAAATCATGAATATATTCCAAACAATACATTGTAATGTATCAATGTACCATTTTAAGTGTAGAGACTTTTGAGTTTCAAACAAAAGTATTTTCAGAATATTTTTTAATGGATTTCCTATTCAAATTAATTGCACTTATGATTTTGTGTCTAGATTTTAAAATTAAATTCAATGAAGATATAAAATTTATTTATAAGAATCAAAATTATCTATAAAAACATATTTAGATAAATTATTTTAACTTTTTAAAAACTTTATTATGGACTATGAATTAAATAACAATAAATATTAATTGGCATAATTTTATATAAGAAAAATTATCAAAATTTAGACTAATATTAAAAATAACATTATTTAGTTTTGAATAAACTTGAAGACTTCACCACAGTTTTACATGGAACTTTTGAGAGAGCAATTTAGATTTTACATAAGTTATGCTCAGGTGAAAACTATATTTGCATGAATTACTTCAAAAAGTTTTTTACTGTTGAAAATTTATTATCCTCTTTGGAATAAACATCACTTAATGATTGTAAGATATATAATTAAAATTGGGGTTAAAAACAACGATATAATATTTATTGTGATTATAATTTATTTATCATTAGTATAGTTTATAAATAATTTATAGATAAAATCTATTCAAAAGTTTATTAATGTAAGCTTTGAAAATGCTTCTATTTCAAAATGAATAAATGATGAAGTGAGAAAAAATAAAATCAATGCAATTTTTAGTATCTTTTTAAATAAAAGTATAATCAAAAATTAAATTGATAAAAAAGGAGTTTGTAAAATGAGATTTTATTATATAATTGTAAAATAGCAAAAATCCTTTATAGAAATTATAACCCATCTTATGATAATTTAAAACTTTTCTTTTAGATCTTCGAACTGAACTAATTGATTTAATATATGTGATCCATATTAAGTCATTGACAAACAATATGCCTTTGTAAATTCCTAAGTTGGTTAGATGTTCAAAGTCTCTTGATGAAGAGTTCAAGAAATCAAAAGATCAAGCTCCATTGCTTTATATTTCTATATTATCACATTTATATCTTACTTAGTAATCTGTAAACACAGAGATTATCCAAATTCTAAGAGACTACTGGTCTTACTCCTGAATAAATGATAGAGAAAATCTTTGAGCAAGCTTATAAGCATTTTGTTCAACTTGAACAGGCTGACGACTATTTTTAGCCTTAAAACAACGATGCCTAAGTTAACTTGCTACAGACTGGTTCTTATTTTATCAGAAAGTTTAATCTTAATTTCACAATAACGTAACAGTACTTGCATATCATTGATAGATGTCTGAAGTACGAAGAGGATATTATGACTAGACCTATTATTAAGAGAATATTCTCGATCCTCAATATTGTGATAAAGAATTGTCTTATGTTAAAAGATAACCAAAACATTCTCATGTTTGATTTTGAGTCTGCCAGGCAAATTGAAGATTCGAAGAGAATCAATCAACAATATATTTAGAAAATTATATCAATTCCTAACTTTGAAGGCTCTATTATTAAAAACCCTAATCATTAAATATTGATTTAAGGGAAAGATCTTATGGTTAATTGTATATTTAGTTTTTTAGTAAACTATTAGACAGTTTTTTTATCAAATAATTTCAAAATAAGCTAACATAAAATAACTTTTATATAAATAAAATTATTATTATTTATGTAAAATTAAGGCCACTTAAAATTCTGTTGAGCTTATACAAGAATTTATTAAAAAATAAAACCATTTATTTAACAAATTCTTAAGGTAAAATTAAATAATTTAGCAAGAAGTATTTTTTATTAAAAAGAGAAGATAGGTTTAATTGATAGATAAAATAATGAATAATCTGAATAGTATTAAAGATCTCACTAAAATTAATACATAAATTATTATTAATATTTTTTTAAATTAATAATTATAAGTATCCAGCAAAGATGAAAATCTTCAAAAAATTATTAAAATTTTTTTATATAACTTTCAAAAGCTTGTAAAGATATTTTCTTAGATCACAAATTAAACGCTCAATAAAATTATTTCATATAATATGTATATTTATAATAAGTTTATATGAGTTTACCAAGATTTAATACATCAACCTGATATATTATATATTTTATTTGATATCACAGTAACAATCCAGTAGTAAGATTAAGGAAAGCATCAGACTTAAAAATGATAACCTGACACTATAATAAAGATTTTATTGCTATTTTAGAAAGATTAAAATTTTCTATATAAAAATTATTGCAAGATAATTATAGTGTTTGAGATTTTGAACAGCTTGTAGAAGTATAGAGCAGACCTGTTTATAGAGAATTTTATTGAGAAATATCTAAAAAGTAGCTTTCAATACACAGCAGATCAGTTCAAGAGAGAACGAGACTTCAAGAATCATAAGAATTAGATGGAGCAGCTTATTGAAGAATCATTTAGATACTAATAAAATAAGTTTAAGTAGTTGTGTGATGACAGAGTTTCAAATAATTCAAGTTTTAGTCTCAAAGGAGTATAGAATAGTGTGCTTTTTGGTAATTTCTAGGAGAACAACTCTAAGTTTCAAATTAATCTGCTCAAAATATTCATTGAACCAGAGTATTTCTAATATTTACAATTTAATATTAAATTTTGCATGCTATAAATTTTAAATTACAGATATCGTTAAAAAAAGTTAATCCAATTATTTATAAAGTAAGAAAATTCTTTTATTCTTAAATTACATTTTAGTTTTGAGGAAGTATATTCAATCTTTTAATCTCTGTTCTTTGAGATAAATGACTTGAAAACTTAAGAAAAATTAATCGAACTCTATTTTGGTGTCATGGATGAGAAAAGATATACTATTCACCAGTTGAAAGATCAAATAATTCTCAAAGATTTAGGTGAATTATAGAAGTTTAAGGAAATATAAGCAATTGTTAAGTAGCTCAGAACAAGTCACGATAGATCTGAGATAGAAAATTTATGGTATTAGTTTTTACAGTATTTAAGTGTGAATTATATTTAAACAAAGATATGGCTATACAATGAAACAAATTTCTTAAATATGATTAAAAAGAATAGATTTATGCACAATATCTAAAGACTCATTCAAATTCTAAAGTAAATTATCATTTTAAGCAAAATTTAATTTATAGAGAAAACAATGTCTACCTCTACCAAAATATATCTTATTTTATTATTAATATTATGCTTTCATTGGGAACTCATGAGCTGCTCTTATCTATGGTGAAAGAATACCAAGGTTATTTGAGGGAAATATTAAGCTCCTCACAAAAGAATGAACTTAAATAAGTTATTACACATGAAAAATCAATCAAAAAATATGAACTTATGATGAGCAGTATTTATGAGTTGATGTCATATCTGATTAGAAATAATGAGAAACTTAAGAAAGAATTCATTTCATAAATACCTAACTTATATCCAGTATCTATGAAGAAGGATTTTGGTGAAGTTAGATTAGTCTGCAAAATTGTTAAATTTAAAGATTACAGATTGAACAAATTCCAACTGGAAACCCTTGAGAGTTATGTTAAAAATATTATGAGAGACAACAATTTCTCTTTGATATACTAAACATACTCAAAGGAAATGACTGAGAAATTCTTTTAACTATGCAAGCTTGTGCTGTTTATTGTAGAAACACTCTATAAGGCTGATAGATTCATAGAGGAAACTCTTATTAAATACATCAAAAACATTCATGTGTAAGATTAAGTAGATATTAAAAACATAAAAATTTATAGTGATGAAATAGTGGATCCAAGGTAGATTCAGATTATTGGTAAACTGTTTTCAATTATAAATTTAATGGTTAAGAAGCATATGATGGATCCTAATAATTTCCAAGTCATCAAAGATATATTTAAATTATTCTAAATTTAGCATTATATATTTTCTTAATCTGAGGAACAAACTATCATGCTAAACTTATATAAAATTTATAAATTAATTAAAAAAAATAATCAGTATTTATACATAGATTTTATAAAAAAATAAGATTATACCTTGCGATATAGAATAAATTATTTATATAAAAAAGTATAATAAATTTATTTAAATTAAAATTATAAAAGATTTAATCACTAACTTGTAATTAATCTTAATTTCCTTACTTATATTAATGATTGTAGAAATAAAGAATTGATATTATTAAAGCCTAGCCTTCAGACTAATCACCTTAAGTAATTGACTCTCTTTAAATTCATATAAACACATAACTTTAATTTTGATACAAAAATTATAGGAATTAAATTTACATATTTCAAATATATTTGAATAAAAGCAACTACAACAGCTGATGACATCACTATTAATAAAAAGGATTGAAAAACATAGAAAAAGACCAAAGATTCTAAGAGTTATTGAGGAATTTTGCAA
The DNA here is from genome assembly GCA_000711775.1 of Oxytricha trifallax. NCBI lineage: Eukaryota > Ciliophora > Spirotrichea > Sporadotrichida > Oxytrichidae > Oxytricha > Oxytricha trifallax. The sequence goes on along the minus strand of ARYC01009684.1, from coordinate 14,944 downwards.
AGAAAAAGTTTAAAATGAAAAAAATAAAGAATTCATGGAGAAAAACTTTGATTTAAAGCAAATTTCTCAAAGAGAATAAAACATGTCAAATTTCTAATTTATATATAGTAAATGCTTGATGCAGAAATAGGTTTCTTCAATAAAGGGAAATCAACTACTTAATAGGAGGGTTGACTGAAAATTTCAAATATCAAAATAATGAAGTAAAAATCTAATTAAACTATTTGCTTGGCTTAAGTTAGCCCCAGTATTGTAGAAATACATTTGAATTTGGAAAAATAATTATATTTAAATTAAATATAAATCAAAATATTGGCAGTACTATTTTATCGCATCCCTGGAGCGAGATAACTCGACTTTAATGTGAGGGTAAAATTTAATGAATTTAGGAGCGTTTAATTAAACTCATGAAATCTCGCTCCAGGGATGCGATAAAATACTACCACCAATAGTAAAGTCCAGTTAATTTTGATATCCCTATCGACTAAGCCCAAGATCATTTAAATTGGCAAACTTTAACTGCCAATATTTTGATTTATATTTAATTTAATTATAATTAATTTTCCAAATTCAAATGTATTTCTAAAATATTAATTTCAGTAAAGTATTGAACTAATTGGAACATAGTAAAATATATTTTAATCCACAAGTATTTGATTATTACATCTAAAAGTCAATTGACTCAATAAACCATTACAAAGTTTCTGAAATGTTGTCTGACGTTGAAGAAGAAGATTTGAATGAAGGGGAGAGTTTAATAGTCAGATAAAAGAAACAGAAAAAATAGAAACCTAGAAAAGTAGGAAAGAGAAGAAGTGCTTACTTAGAAGTTAGAAGTCCTACACATTCATTGGATCATTAAACCAAAGTAGTGATTGCTGACAAAGTTAAATAGCTTATGCACATTTATCATGCAAAGATTGGCAACTTTGATTTTATTGAATTTTTTCTAAAAAAATATGCTTTATTTTATAAAACCTAGTTCTTGAAAGATTAGAGACTTCAAAAGAGAGAAAGAAAATAGAGGAGGAATTTAGAATGATGACTATGTATCGCAGAATGATCTAAGTACTACAGTTATGTGAGCACAGTGAAGTAAACACTTCATTATTGCAGTCCATTTTACACAATTTCAATGAGCATTTTAATTTCGTAGTTTCTTAAGCAACTATTGAATCAGTCAGATCTTTTCACATTTAGTAACTACAGGTAAGATAGAAGTTAATTCATTACTTTGTAGAAAAATCTTGATGGTATTAACTTTACAGACACTCTACTGAGATTGATGAGCAAATTAAACATAAAAACTCTAAATATATACCCTGATTTGTTGTCTTCGATGAATGTTATGCTCATGGGCGGATAAGTGAGCATATAGAATAAGGTTTATGAGTTTTTCACAACAGACACTCAAAGTGAAATGATTTTTACCATTGTAAGTATAAACGACTTATTTTTTAGATATTATCGATTTTTTATACTAATTTGCTTAATTAGCTTGGTACCGTATTTGAGGATGTCATTAGATAACTTGATGAGAGATTGATGAACTATACAGAAAGATAAAATTCATTCTTACATTTGCCTAAAATAATGCAACAAACTTCATCTTATGATTTCAAGCAGATTACCCTGTTGGATAATATAAACCTAAAACTTTATGTGTTTATAAATATTTTAATGATTTTAATGATAAATAATATTTACGAGTTTAATAGAAAATCTTAGCCAAAAAACTTTTTATTAAGAATTATAGAAATAAGATATTTTTTTATTAAATTCCCTTTTTTTAATTCGATTAAATTTACGTATTCTATGTTGAAATATTTGATTTAAAATAATTTTCCAATTATGCTGTTATCATTTTATTTATCAAATTTCGGTTCAATATATTTACATCTATCTTCGACAAATATATAATATTTTATTGAATTTTGATCTGTAAATTTATCCTACTAATTAAAGAAACTTTAGAGTAAAAAATGATATTACTTAAAGTTGTAATGAGCTTAATAAATAGGCTTAGGCCAGCTATATAGAAAAATAAAAAAAAAATCTACTACTCTTTTGACATTCGAAACCTTCATCAGCTTTTCCTACTGATATTTAGTCAACCTTTGTAGAGATGGCCAGAGTAAATTCTGGATAATAACATGCTTTTATATGAATTTTTCAGGGCTCTCTGGAACACCCTGTTTTTGCATACTGAGCGAATCCAGCTTTCAAGGACATTTTTTGTGGCTTGCAGGAGAACCCCGATAATAATTGCAAGAGTTATTTTTTAAGTCAGGTTAAGAATTTCCCTTTTCTTTTGTAAATTGAGTTCGATCTGAAATTCGAGTTTCTATTTCTTGATACCTACCGAGACAATTTTTGACACTTCAATCCCAAATTAAAAAATTTGTGCATCATTTAGTTTTTAATACTACATGAATGATTAATTGCTGATAACTTTGTTAGTGTGTCGATTATACCTTGCCAAGAGTATAATAATTTTCAGTTCCTGGAATTATCTTGTAAAATCAAGTGCCATCACAGTTTCTAACCTCAAGTTTATGGACATTAGATCCAAATAAAAATTATATGAAATATTTTTCTTTGGAGTTAATGGAAAGATATTAATTTTTAGAGAATGGTACCTTAATTATTTTTTTATATGTTTGGTTAACTTTTTTGTAACAGTAGCTTAAATTATTTGATAATTTACTATTTTTAAGAAAACCAAATAGTCATTAATAAAGAAAAAGTTGTTAATAATGCCTAAAATAGATTATATTTAATTTTTTTAATTTATGAATTAAAACAATGGTTTGCAAATCTTTGTTATCCAATAATATATAATTTATTCAACAATTTGTTAAGGATATGAAGCCTTATGATTCTTAGTTTTTTTTTAACGATCCATTTCTATTTAATTGTTTTATCTTCAATTTACTTTTTTTTATTTAATCTTATTTATATCAATTTTTGCATATTTAATTATGAAAAACCTTGATGAAATGAAAATATTCTTTAATTTTTCCCAAAAATCTCATATTAAGCATTATTAACAATGAAGATATTATAAATTTATTTTATTCTAAAAAGATTTAAAAATTTTATGCTAATGTAAGCATATTCATAGATTGATTGCTTATCTCTTAAAATAAAGTAATATGCTTATAGTGTATATATTTTAGTTTTTATATTATACTTTTTAATTTTATTAAATCGTAATAGATTTAATAATGGCACTGACATCAAAAGCTCACTTCATACGCCCAAAGCTCTCATGTGATGTTAACATCTCACATATTTTTCTATCTAAAATAAATAATTTATTAACTAGAATTGACCTCTAATGCAATATATATATATATATATATATATATATATGATAAAAAAAACCTACACTTATAATTACTATTTTATTAATTGGGATGAAGTTCTGAAGTTAAGAGCTATTTTCTTTCTTATCAATTTAATTCCTTCTAAATAATAAAATATTTTAGAACTGCTGCTGTAATATTACACCTGAATTAGTGAATTTATCCTAAGTGAAAAAATAATAATGTATGCATTTTAAATATATTAACAATATATCATAAATTGTTAAAACTTCTTTTCAAAGTATTCATAAAACAATTCACTAATCATAGAGTATAAAAATAATAAAGTATCTTGTAAATTTGTGATTTAAAAAATTTAATCTCAAAATATATTATAGTATTTAATCAATGTAATAGTAACTTTTAATGCTTAAAAAGCTTAAATTTCGAGATAAACATCAAATTATACATGTCGAATGTTAAGGAATACTAACATTATAGATACTGAATAGTTATATTTATTTTTAATGAATTATTCAGATAGTTAATACAGTCATTAAATGTTATTATTTATTTTGTATTCGATGAGTTATTTTAATATTGCTGAGAAAAATATATATATATAGTGATTTTAAATAAATCAAATAATAATGATATAATTTATTCTTAAGGGGATATGTAATAATAAATAAAATAAAAATGATTATTGTAATATTGATATAATAAATAATAGTTCCAAAATTAAACTGTAAAAAATCGAAAAATATGATAAGAAAATCATTTAATTGATTAAAAAATATATAAATATTTAAGATATAAAAAAAAAGTAAGAAAAATAATATATTTTCTAAACGTAAAGTATTATTATTATTATTATTTAATGCTTTACAGAAATTAAAACTGGGGATTAAACGAACCAGGATTATATAATCATTATATACTCTTTTATCCCTTTCTTGCTACCATTGGCGTCCGGGTTAAACGTAAAGTAAACTCTAAATAAGACTTCAAAGCCAAATATGACGAAAGAAAAATAAAAAAAAAGTAAATCAAAGATAAAAAAATATTAAAAATAAAAAGGTTTGTAGATCTATAATTTATGGATTTGAAAATTGATAAAATTTATTAAAAATAAAATATGTATAGAATCCAAAATAAGTATCAATAAAAATAATATAAAAAAAATAAATTACTTAAAATTCTAAATAAAAATAATAATAAATCGAAAATTAGATAAAAATAAGACAATTCTACCTGGACCAGTTAATTAAAGCAAAGAACGAAGATCTTAATTAAAATAATTCAAGAACTTTCTCTCCGTCAACCTACAAAGTTATGGTCAATTTTATAATGCCTCTCATTGATATATGAACTTGTTGCAATTGATGTGCACAATAGACAAAATTTATTTTGATAGAAATTTGGACATCGATCACCGCCCCAATTCTTCATAGACAAGTTAATTAAAGCAAAGAACGAAGATCATAATTAGAATAATTCAAAAATTTTCTTTCCGGTAACCTTAAAAGTTATGGTCATATTTATAATGCCTCTCATAGATTTATGAACTTAGTGCAATTGATGTGCACAATAGACAAAATTTATTTTGATAGAAATTTGGACATCGATCACCGCCCCAATTCTTCATAGACAAGTTAATTAAAGCAAAGAACGAAGATCATAATTAGAATAATTCAAGAATTTTCTCTCCGTTAAACTAAAAAAATATGGTAAATTTTATAATGCCTCTCATTAATATATGAACTTGTTGCAATTGATGTGCACAATAGACAAAATTTATTTTGATAGAAATTTGGACATCGATCACCGCCCCATTTCTTCATAGAGCAGTTAATTAAAGTAAAGAACGAAGATCATAATTAGAATAATTCTAGAATTTTCTTTCCGGTAACCTAAAAAGTTATGATCAATTTTATTGTGCCTCTCATTGATATATGAACTTGTTGCAATTGATGTGCACAATAGACAAAATTTATTTTGATAGAAATTTGGACATCGATCACCGCCCCATTTCTTCATAGAGCAGTTAATTAAAGTAAAGAACGAAGATCATAATTAGAATAATTCTGGAATTTTCTTTCCGTTAACCTAAAAAGTTATGGTCAATTTTATTGTGCCTCTCATTGATATATGAACTTGTTGCAATTGATGTGCACAATAGACAAAATTTATTTTGATAGAAATTTGGACATCGATCACCGCCCCATTTCTTCATAGAGCAGTTAATTAAAGCAAAGAACGAAGATCATAATTAGAATAATCTGGAATATTCTTTCAGTTAACCTAAAAAGTTATGGTCAATTTTATAATGCCTCTCATTGATATATGAACTTGTTGCAATTGATGTGCACAATAGAAAAAATTAATTTTGATAGAAATTTGGACATCGATCGACCGCCCCCATTTCTTCATAGTAGCAGTTAATTAAAAGCAAAGAACGAAGATCATAATTAGAATAATTCTGGAATATTCTTTCAGTTAACCTAAAAAGTTATGGTCAATTTTATAATGCCTCTCATTGATATATGAACTTGTTGCAATTGATGTGCACAATAGAAAAAATTAATTTTGATAGAAATTTGGACATCGATCACCGCCCCATTTCTTCATAGAGCAGTTAATTAAAGCAAAGAACGAAGATCATAATTAGAATAATTCTAGAATTTTCTTTCCGGTAACCTAAAAAGTTATGATCAATTTTATTGTGCCTCTCATTGATATATGAACTTGTTGCAATTGATGTGCACAATAGACAAAATTTATTTTGATAGAAATTTGGACATCGATCACCGCCCCATTTCTTCATAGAGCAGTTAATTAAAGCAAAGAACGAAGATCATAATTAGAATAATTCTGGAATATTCTTTCAGTTAACCTAAAAAGTTATGGTCAATTTTATAATGCCTCTCATTGATATATGAACTTGTTGCAATTGATGTGCACAATAGAAAAAATTAATTTTGATAGAAATTTGGACATCGATCACCGCCCCATTTCTTCATAGAGCAGTTAATTAAAGCAAAGAACGAAGATCATAATTAGAATAATTCTAGAATTTTCTTTCCCGTATCCCTAAAGGTTATGGTCAATTTTATAGTGCCTCTCATTGATATATGAACTTGTTGCAATTGATATGAACAATAGACAAAATTTATTTTGATAGAAATTTGGACATCGATCACCGCCCCAATTCTTCATAGACAAGTTAATTAAAGCAAAGAACGAAGATCATAATTAGAATAATTCTAGAATTTTCTTTCCGGTAACCTAAAAAGTTATGATCAATTTTATTGTGCCTCTCATTGATATATGAACTTGTTGCAATTGATGTGCACAATAGACAAAATTTATTTTGATAGAAATTTGGACATCGATCACCGCCCCATTTCCTCATAGACCAGTTAATTAAAGCAAAGAACGAAGATCATAATTAGAATAATTAAAGAATTTTCTTTCCGTTACACTAAAAAGTTATGGTAAATGTTATAATGCCTCTCATTGATATATGAACTTGTTGCAATTGATGTGCACAATAGACAAAATTTATTTTGATAGAAATTTGGACATCGATCACCGCCCCATTTCTTCATAGAGCAGTTAATTAAAGTAAAGAACGAAGATCATAATTAGAATAATTCTAGAATTTTCTTTCCGGTAACCTAAAAAGTTATGATCAATTTTATTGTGCCTCTCATTGATATATGAACTTGTTGCAATTGATGTGCACAATAGACAAAATTTATTTTGATAGAAATTTGGACATCGATCACCGCCCCATTTCTTCATAGAGCAGTTAATTAAAGCAAAGAACGAAGATCATAATTAGAATAATTCTGGAATATTCTTTCAGTTAACCTAAAAAGTTATGGTCAATTTTATAATGCCTCTCATTGATATATGAACTTGTTGCAATTGATGTGCACAATAGAAAAAATTAATTTTGATAGAAATTTGGACATCGATCACCGCCCCATTTCTTCATAGAGCAGTTAATTAAAGCAAAGAACGAAGATCATAATTAGAATAATTCTAGAATTTTCTTTCCCGTATCCCTAAAGGTTATGGTCAATTTTATAGTGCCTCTCATTGATATATGAACTTGTTGCAATTGATATGAACAATAGACAAAATTTATTTTGATAGAAATTTGGACATCGATCACCGCCCCATTTCTTCATAGAGCAGTTAATTAAAGCAAAGAACGAAGATCATAATTAGAATAATTCTGGAATATTCTTTCAGTTAACCTAAAAAGTTATGGTCAATTTTATAATGCCTCTCATTGATATATGAACTTGTTGCAATTGATGTGCACAATAGAAAAAATTAATTTTGATAGAAATTTGGACATCGATCACCGCCCCATTTCTTCATAGAGCAGTTAATTAAAGCAAAGAACGAAGATCATAATTAGAATAATTCTAGAATTTTCTTTCCCGTATCCCTAAAAGTTATGGTCAATATTATAGTGCCTCTCATTGATATATGAACTTGTTGCAATTGATATATACAATAGACAAAATTTATTTTGATAGAAATTTGGACATCGATCACCGCCCCATTTCTTCATAGAGCAGTTAATTAAAGTAAAGAACGAAGATCATAATTAGAATAATTCTAGAATTTTCTTTCCGGTAACCTAAAAAGTTATGATCAATTTTATTGTGCCTCTCATTGATATATGAACTTGTTGCAATTGATGTGCACAATAGACAAAATTTATTTTGATAGAAATTTGGACATCGATCACCGCCCCATTTCTTCATAGAGCAGTTAATTAAAGCAAAGAACGAAGATCATAATTAGAATAATTCTAGAATTTTCTTTCCCGTATCCCTAAAGGTTATGGTCAATTTTATAGTGCCTCTCATTGATATATGAACTTGTTGCAATTGATATGAACAATAGACAAAATTTATTTTGATAGAAATTTGGACATCGATCACCGCCCCAATTCTTCATAGACAAGTTAATTAAAGCAAAGAACGAAGATCATAATTATTAGAATAATTCTAGAATTTTCTTTCCCGTATCCCTAAAAGTTATGGTCAATATTATAGTGCCTCTCATTGATATATGAACTTGTTGCAATTGATATATACAATAGACCAAAATTTATTTTGATAGAAATTTGGACATCGATCACCGCCCCATTTCTTCATAGAGCAGTTAATTAAAGTAAAGAACGAAGATCATAATTAGAATAATTCTAGAATTTTCTTTCCGGTAACCTAAAAAGTTATGATCAATTTTATTGTGCCTCTCATTGATATATGAACTTGTTGCAATTGATGTGCACAATAGACAAAATTTATTTTGATAGAAATTTGGACATCGATCACCGCCCCATTTCTTCATAGAGCAGTTAATTAAAGTAAAGAACGAAGATCATAATTAGAATAATTCTAGAATTTTCTTTCCGGTAACCTAAAAAGTTATGATCAATTTTATTGTGCCTCTCATTGATATATGAACTTGTTGCAATTGATGTGCACAATAGACAAAATTTATTTTGATAGAAATTTTGTGCGACATCGATCACCGCCCCATTTCTTCATAGAGCAGTTAATTAAAGTAAAGAACGAAGATCATAATTAGAATAATTCTAGAATTTTCTTTCCGGTAACCTAAAAAGTTATGATCAATTTTATTGTGCCTCTCATTGATATATGAACTTGTTGCAATTGATGTGCACAATAGACAAAATTTATTTTGATAGAAATTTGGACATCGATCACCGCCCCATTTCTTCATAGAGCAGTTAATTAAAGCAAAGAACGAAGATCATAATTAGAATAATTCTAGAATTTTCTTTCCCGTATCCCTAAAGGTTATGGTCAATTTTATAGTGCCTCTCATTGATATATGAACTTGTTGCAATTGATATGAACAATAGACAAAATTTATTTTGATAGAAATTTGGACATCGATCACCGCCCCAATTCTTCATAGACAAGTTAATTAAAGCAAAGAACGAAGATCATAATTAGAATCATTCAAGAACTTTCTCTCCGTCAACCTACAAAGTTATGGTCAATTTTATAATGCCTCTCATTGATAAATGAACTTGTTGCAATTGATGTGCACAATAGAGAAAATTTATTTTGATAGAAATTTGGACATCGATCACCGCCCCATTTCTTCATAGAGCAGTTAATTAAAGCAAAGAACGAAGATCATAATTAGAATAATTCTGGAATATTCTTTCAGTTAACCTAAAAAGTTATGGTCAATTTTATAATGCCTCTCATTGATATATGAACTTGTTGCAATTGATGTGCACAATAGAAAAAATTAATTTTGATAGAAATTTGGACATCGATCACCGCCCCATTTCTTCATAGAGCAGTTAATTAAAGCAAAGAACGAAGATCATAATTAGAATAATTCTAGAATTTTCTTTCCCGTATCCCTAAAGGTTATGGTCAATTTTATAGTGCCTCTCATTGATATATGAACTTGTTGCAATTGATATGAACAATAGACAAAATTTATTTTGATAGAAATTTGGACATCGATCACCGCCCCAATTCTTCATAGACAAGTTAATTAAAGCAAAGAACGAAGATCATAATTAGAATAATTCTAGAATTTTCTTTCCCGTATCCCTAAAAGTTATGGTCAATATTATAGTGCCTCTCATTGATATATGAACTTGTTGAAATTGATATGGACAATAGACAAAATTTATTTTGATAGAAATTTGGACATCGATCACCGCCCCATTTCTTCATAGAGCAGTTAATTAAAGCAAAGAACGAAGATCATAATTAGAATAATTCTGGAATATTCTTTCAGTTAACCTAAAAAGTTATGGTCAATTTTATAATGCCTCTCATTGATATATGAACTTGTTGCAATTGATGTGCACAATAGAAAAAATTAATTTTGATAGAAATTTGGACATCGATCACCGCCCCATTTCTTCATAGAGCAGTTAATTAAAGCAAAGAACGAAGATCATAATTAGAATAATTCTAGAATTTTCTTTCCCGTATCCCTAAAGGTTATGGTCAATTTTATAGTGCCTCTCATTGATATATGAACTTGTTGCAATTGATATGAACAATAGACAAAATTTATTTTGATAGAAATTTGGACATCGATCACCGCCCCATTTCTTCATAGAGCAGTTAATTAAAGCAAAGAACGAAGATCATAATTAGAATAATTCTGGAATATTCTTTCAGTTAACCTAAAAAGTTATGGTCAATTTTATAATGCCTCTCATTGATATATGAACTTGTTGCAATTGATGTGCACAATAGAAAAAATTAATTTTGATAGAAATTTGGACATCGATCACCGCCCCATTTCTTCATAGAGCAGTTAATTAAAGCAAAGAACGAAGATCATAATTAGAATAATTCTAGAATTTTCTTTCCCGTATCCCTAAAGGTTATGGTCAATTTTATAGTGCCTCTCATTGATATATGAACTTGTTGCAATTGATATGAACAATAGACAAAATTTATTTTGATAGAAATTTGGACATCGATCACCGCCCCAATTCTTCATAGACAAGTTAATTAAAGCAAAGAACGAAGATCATAATTAGAATAATTCTAGAATTTTCTTTCCGGTAACCTAAAAAGTTATGATCAATTTTATTGTGCCTCTCATTGATATATGAACTTGTTGCAATTGATGTGCACAATAGACAAAATTTATTTTGATAGAAATTTGGACATCGATCACCGCCCCATTTCTTCATAGAGCAGTTAATTAAAGCAAAGAACGAAGATCATAATTAGAATAATTCTGGAATATTCTTTCAGTTAACCTAAAAAGTTATGGTCAATTTTATAATGCCTCTCATTGATATATGAACTTGTTGCAATTGATGTGCACAATAGAAAAAATTAATTTTGATAGAAATTTGCCGACATCGATCACCGCCCCCATTTCTTTCATAGAGCAGTATAATTAAAGCAAAAGAACGAAGATCATAATTAGAATAATTCTGGAATATTCTTTCAGTTAACCTAAAAAGTTATGGTCAATTTTATAATGCCTCTCATTGATATATGAACTTGTTGCAATTGATGTGCACAATAGAAAAAATTAATTTTGATAGAAATTTGGACATCGATCACCGCCCCATTTCTTCATAGAGCAGTTAATTAAAGCAAAGAACGAAGATCATAATTAGAATAATTCTAGAATTTTCTTTCCGGTAACCTAAAAAGTTATGATCAATTTTATTGTGCCTCTCATTGATATATGAACTTGTTGCAATTGATGTGCACAATAGACAAAATTTATTTTGATAGAAATTTGGACATCGATCACCGGCCCCATTTCTTCATAGAGCAGTTAATTAAAGCAAAGAACGAAGATCATAATTAGAATAATTCTGGAATATTCTTTCAGTTAACCTAAAAAGTTATGGTCAATTTTATAATGCCTCTCATTGATATATGAACTTGTTGCAATTGATGTGCACAATAGAAAAAATTAATTTTGATAGAAATTTGGACATCGATCACCGCCCCATTTCTTCATAGAGCAGTTAATTAAAGCAAAGAACGAAGATCATAATTAGAATAATTCTAGAATTTTCTTTCCCGTATCCCTAAAGGTTATGGTCAATTTTATAGTGCCTCTCATTGATATATGAACTTGTTGCAATTGATATGAACAATAGACAAAATTTATTTTGATAGAAATTTGGACATCGATCACCGCCCCAATTCTTCATAGACAAGTTAATTAAAGCAAAGAACGAAGATCATAATTAGAATAATTCTAGAATTTTCTTTCCGGTAACCTAAAAAGTTATGATCAATTTTATTGTGCCTCTCATTGATATATGAACTTGTTGCAATTGATGTGCACAATAGACAAAATTTATTTTGATAGAAATTTGGACATCGATCACCGCCCCATTTCTTCATAGAGCAGTTAATTAAAGCAAAGAACGAAGATCATAATTAGAATAATTCTAGAATTTTCTTTCCCGTATCCCTAAAGGTTATGGTCAATTTTATAGTGCCTCTCATTGATATATGAACTTGTTGCAATTGATATGAACAATAGACAAAATTTATTTTGATAGAAATTTGGACATCGATCACCGCCCCAATTCTTCATAGACAAGTTAATTAAAGCAAAGAACGAAGATCATAATTAGAATAATTCTAGAATTTTCTTTCCGGTAACCTACAAAGTTATGGTCAATTTTATAATGCCTCTCATTGATATATGAACTTGTTGCAATTGACGTGCACAATAGAGAAAATTTATTTTGATAGAAATTTGGACATCGATCGACGCCCCATTTCTTCATAGACCAGTTAATTAAAGCAAATAACGAAGATCATAATTAGAATCATTCAAGAACTTTCTCTCCGTCAACCTACAAAGTTATGGTCAATTTTATAATGCCTCTCATTGATATATGAACTTGTTGCAATTGATGTGCACAATAGAGAAAAATTTATTTTGATAGAAATTTGGACATCGATCACCGCCCCATTTCTTCATAGAGCAGTTAATTAAAGTAAAGAACGAAGATCATAATTAGAATAATTCTAGAATTTTCTTTCCGGTAACCTAAAAAGTTATGATCAATTTTATTGTGCCTCTCATTGATATATGAACTTGTTGCAATTGATGTGCACAATAGACAAAATTTATTTTGATCCAGAAATTAGGACATCGTATTACCGCCCCATTTCTTCATAGAGCAGTTAATTAAAGTAAAGAACGAAGATCATAATTAGAATAATTCTAGAATTTTCTTTCCGGTAACCTAAAAAGTTATGATCAATTTTATTGTGCCTCTCATTGATATATGAACTTGTTGCAATTGATGTGCACAATAGACAAAATTTATTTTTGATAGAAATTTGGGACATCGATCACCGCCCCATTTCTTCATAGAGCAGTTAATTAAAGTAAAGAACGAAGATCATAATTAGAATAATTCTAGAATTTTCTTTCCGGTAACCTAAAAAGTTATGATCAATTTTATTGTGCCTCTCATTGATATATGAACTTGTTGCAATTGATGTGCACAATAGACAAAATTTATTTTGATAGAAATTTGGACATCGATCACCGCCCCATTTCTTCATAGAGCAGTTAATTAAAGTAAAGAACGAAGATCATAATTAGAATAATTCTAGAATTTTCTTTCCGGTAACCTAAAAAGTTATGATCAATTTTATTGTGCCTCTCATTGATATATGAACTTGTTGCAATTGATGTGCACAATAGACAAAAATTTATTTTTGCATAGAAATTTGGACATCGATCACCGCCCCATTTCTTCATAGAGCAGTTAATTAAAGTAAAGAACGAAGATCATAATTAGAATAATTCTAGAATTTTCTTTCCGGTAACCTAAAAAGTTATGATCAATTTTATTGTGCCTCTCATTGATATATGAACTTGTTGCAATTGATGTGCACAATAGACAAAATTTATTTTGATAGAAATTTGGAGCATCGATCACCGCCCCATTTCTTCATAGAGCAGTTAATTAAAGTAAAGAACGAAGATCATAATTAGAATAATTCTAGAATTTTCTTTCCGGTAACCTAAAAAGTTATGATCAATTTTATTGTGCCTCTCATTGATATATGAACTTGTTGCAATTGATGTGCACAATAGACAAAATTTATTTTGCATATTAAATCTTGGACATCGATCACCGCCCCATTTCTTCATAGAGCAGTTAATTAAAGTAAAGAACGAAGATCATAATTAGAATAATTCTAGAATTTTCTTTCCGGTAACCTAAAAAGTTATGATCAATTTTATTGTGCCTCTCATTGATATATGAACTTGTTGCAATTGATGTGCACAATAGACAAAATTTATTTTGATAGAAATTTGGACATCGATCACCGCCCCATTTCTTCATAGAGCAGTTAATTAAAGCAAAGAACGAAGATCATAATTAGAATAATTCTGGAATATTCTTTCAGTTAACCTAAAAAGTTATGGTCAATTTTATAATGCCTCTCATTGATATATGAACTTGTTGCAATTGATGTGCACAATAGAAAAAATTAATTTTGATAGAAATTTGGACATCGCATCACCGCCCCCATTTCTTCATAGAGCAGTTAATTAAAGCAAAGAACGAAAGATCATACATTAGAATAATTCTGGAATATTCTTTCAGTTAACCTAAAAAGTTATGGTCAATTTTATAATGCCTCTCATTGATATATGAACTTGTTGCAATTGATGTGCACAATAGAAAAAATTAATTTTGATAGAAATTTGGACATCGATCACCGCCCCATTTCTTCATAGAGCAGTTAATTAAAGCAAAGAACGAAGATCATAATTAGAATAATTCTAGAATTTTCTTTCCGGTAACCTAAAAAGTTATGATCAATTTTATTGTGCCTCTCATTGATATATGAACTTGTTGCAATTGATGTGCACAATAGACAAAATTTATTTTTGATAGAAAATTTGGACATCGTGATCACCGCCCCATTTCTTCATAGAGCAGTTAATTAAAGTAAAGAACGAAGATCATAATTAGAATAATTCTAGAATTTTCTTTCCGGTAACCTAAAAAGTTATGATCAATTTTATTGTGCCTCTCATTGATATATGAACTTGTTGCAATTGATGTGCACAATAGACAAAAT
>ARYC01009683.1:0-27197 GCA_000711775.1 Oxytricha trifallax | reverse complement strand
TTCAAGCATGAAAAGGTAGATGGTAGGTATTAGTGTACGACATGCATGAAATCATATACTCACTCAGCTAAAGTTAAAAGGCATATGCAAAAGGATCACCTCAGTGAGTTCTTGATTGAAGATTAAGAGACTAAAAAACTAGTGCCAGCTAAAAGAAAATCTAATACTCTCGAGTCATAAAGAGAGCAGCAAGAGAGACTCAAGAGACAGAATAGATATGAATTGATGAACCAGCCAGCAGGTAATACAATTTTAGCATGCTTCTAAGCGAAGGCTATGAATATACCTGCATTAAATGCAGTTGATCTCAGCACTTGTATTGAAAACTACTTGAATATAAACGTGCCTGCAAAAGCAAAGCTCATAGTAGTTGATGAGTATGCATACAAGGTGAATCCATTCAGTTATCTTATTAAGAACCAACAGTATTAGAACGAGTTTGCTAATGATTACATGGTACTTAAAGAGGCCTAAAGAAAAGACTGCAAGAATTTGCTTAAGCTAAATGGTGTTATTTTAAGTTATGGTTTCATCGCATTAAGGCTAAAAAATTTGAGATGACTCTGAGAGACTACCTATCACAATAGATACCCTGATGATTAAAACGATATACTCTCAGATATGATTCAGGGTGTTAAGGAGTTGCATGAACTTGGATATGTTCATAGAGATTTGAAGCCTGAAAACGTTATGCTAAATCTCTGCCCTTTAGAAGAAGTGGTTATCGATTTCAATAGAGCCTTAAGATAGGAGATTGACACTTTAGCACAGGTACTTGGTACTCCAGGTTACTTATCAATAAGAGAGAAGTGGACTAATGGTTCTGTTTTATGGGATGTTTGGGCAGTAGCAGCAATAATATTAGAAAGTGACATGGAATGTATGTCTTACTTTGGTACAAGCATGAGAAATAATCAATAAGTTTGGCTCAGAAACATATAAAGTAAGAAGATGTCTGCTAAGAAATTAAAAGCATAGTAGAGATGATAATCGTGAGAGCTCCTAACTATCCTCGGTAAACATTAGATGACATACTTGACCCACTTGAGAGAGCAAGGTTGAAAAGATATAATAAAGACAAGCAGATAAAATTTGTATGATTTAAGAAAACTAAAATTCATTAAATATTCATTAAATTAAGATAAAATCTGCATTTTGTCTACTAACCCCAATAAGACCCCAACTATACCCTACTAATCAAAGCACTTATAAACCTCATTAAGGGGTTTTGGGGTTTTGAATGTCAAACTTTAATAAAAGAGCTTCTAAGGAATAGCCAAGTAAAGAACAGTAAACAAATTTGGAAGGAGTCCTTAGGATGAAATTTAAAATCAAAGACTTCACGGAATTCGATTAAGCATATATGAAATAATAAAGTTAATTTAACACTCGTTTTAAAAAATTTAAAGTAAAAGATTTTAAAATATTATTATGTGTTCCTGAATGCCATTTTTTAATTATTAAATCTAAGCAAATAATGCTCCAGGTGAAAGCAATTTTAACAATATAAGCTAATTCAGAAAGCAATCTGATTATAATGGAGAGAAAATAGATCAATTTTAAATTTATGGGAATTCATCAGAAAAATAAATAAATGACGATTTTTTTGAGAGTTATGAAAGTATGACTTTCTCATAGATTGGTATTGTTTAACCAGATTCTTGAATATACGTGTAATTATTAAATAAACATAATTTTAAATAGCATATAAGCATATTCAGACTAACTTTGTTATTTGTTAATTTATTAGTAAACATATTAAGATTACTCTATTTTTGAATCAACTGTTATTGATTTTAAATGAAAATTTATAGACATAAAATGTGGAATAATTAATCACAATAATCATTAATTTGAAATCATTATTAAAAAATGGAAAAGATATAAATTCTATCGTAGATCCTCAAATCCCCTTCAAAAGTAATTTCCTTATTCTTCCCCTATATATATATTTCTTAATCTAAAACTATCTTAACCCCAAAACCCCTTTATAGACAACTCACTATGTGCAGAAATTTCTCCAGATAGTTGATATTTATGGTTAGCAAGCAGTCTTTAACCAATTAATATTGCAATCTCCTCAAAGCTCAATTGAATTACAGATATGTCTCATTCAGAAAATATTGGACTTTTTATAAGGAGGGAGCTGTGAAGATATATAGACTATGCTCATGATTATTAAGTTTCTAACTTATATCACTAGTCCTAAGAATAAGGGTTTGTACCAATAATAAAAATAAAATAAAATAAATTAATAGGATAATGGGAAAAACCTATAAGTTTAATTAGAATTCTTGGGGGGAAAGTTTTCATGCACTGGTTTATGATAAAAAAAAATTTTAGGGAAGTTACCTGCACTTTTTTAAATTAAATTAATCTTTATAACAACTATCAACCAACTTTAGGACTAATTCAATTTTTATTATTATACAATAATTTATTAATCAATAGTCAATATCTCTCTTCTGATTCCAAAAACTCTAACGTTTTTCATCTAATATTTTTAAGTTCTGTCTCTTAAATTTTATATTGATTTACTATAGTAATTTCAAATATTGTCTCCAATTGTTAGTGTGATTCTGATTCAATTTATCTTTTTCTTACCGTGCCTATATAATGTTAGATTGTATTTTCTTGAGATACTTCAATGGTGAATAATATGCTCTTAATATTGAATGGGTCATAAAAATATTAAATTTGTTTATTTATGTAAAACTTATTAAATTTAACATAAAGGAAAAAACAGTGCAGGAAACTTCCTCAAGTGCAGGAAACTTTCCCCCCCCCGAATTTTATTATTGCATCATTACTCCCAATAATTTATTGTAATTATTTTTCTAAATCTCAAAGTCAAGCTTTTTCCAAGCAAGATATATTGACTTTAAATTAAAACTTCAATAGTTTCAAAACTAAGCTACTCTTAGAATTGACAGCTCTCGATCAAAGATTCCCCACCTCTCAAAACGTGAAAAAGTTATCCCTGCATGTTTTAAAATTAGCCAATCATTGTCTGATGTGTTCTACTAATCAAGAAAATAAGTTTGAACTTTTGAGCGACCACATGAAAGATGATCTGTTGAAAGTAATTGAGTATCATAAAGAGAGGATGCGAGTTGAGACTAGCGAGCTTGCAAGGGAGTTAAGAGATGCATCTCCTCAAGACTTAGATCAGCATCTAATGATTCTATATCACTTATAATAATATAAAATGTCATCAATAATATATAGTCTTCTCATATTATATTTTATAAAATTCTTGAATCTTTACAAGTTTAGCTCTCTTAAATTTTCAGTTTAGATTTACAAATAAAGGTAAGAACTTGGATTAGTATAAAAATTTATTTTTAGCATTTCATTGACAAGCTTCAAGCAGTGTTTATTCAAGTTTGCCAATAACTTATAAAATCTTTTGAGGAAAGATAAAATTTAGAATTATCTGAAGACTCCATTGCTTAAATTGAAGAGCAAGAAAAAGAAATTCTATTAAGTATCTCAAAAATATTGGAAACTCTTGTAGCATAAACAGAATACTTATTAAAACTTAAAAATCCTCAGGGGTAAGAAACCATGATAGTATATGTAGATAAGTAATTCCAAAAGTATCTCAAGTCCAAATGCAAGAAATTCTATAAAGTTTTTGCCTTTGGAGTCAATGCACTTATTACTAGACATAAAAGCTACAAAATTTAAGCATCATGCTTGAGACTTCTGAAAAGATTCTATGAAATTTTTGAGAAACATTAAGTTGTCTTGGAAGATACTATCTTAACTTGTTTACAAAACTTTGCTGAGTTTGAAGACGTTAAAAAGCATAAAACAGCTGCACTGTTTTACTATCATTTGTTGCACTCTTTTGAAACTAATGAAAATTTTAAGCGAAAGTTGAGGGAGGATAAATCGCTTGACATTTTGAAGTTTAATCCGCATTTCAGTTCTATTTTCTATATTCATTTTAAAACCTCAGTATTTCTAAAAATAAATTAGTATAAATTGGAAATTAATCTATTTATAAACATCTAGAACCAATTTAGGCAGTTATATTAATACAATATTTTAGATTTTATATTAAGTTGAGCAAGAAAATCCAATAGAGATAGGCTAATTGCATTTAAAGAGTGGCTTCCCACTTGAACAAAATATTCAACCAAAGTAAAATTTCAAGCAATATTTGGTAGTCAACAAGCCACAATCAATTTTACATTATAACTTTACGACTTAGGAGTATAATATTGGATTTTCGGTAGAAAAAGTTGGATCACTTAGATTAGTTTAAAGATGTAAAGTTTTTAATATATAACAGATTCATAGATAAAGTTTGATTGTAAGTTAGTTGGTTTGTTATAATAAGAATTTCAAACCAAAAAATTCAGAGTTCATATTTAAAAAAAATAAAAAAAGATCTCTCATTTGAAATTAATATTCTTAGTCAAGTACGCTTCTGTCTTACTTTTGAAAGTTTGTTATTAAAAATTAATCTAAATTTGTGCACAAAATGTCGGATATTTAAGATCAAACAGTTCAAAGCGTCATCTCTCCAAAAATTATATAAACTAAATCTCATACCTTGTAACCTTAATCAAAGTATGAAGACTGTGGAGCATCTCTTGACTTCGACTTATTAGATGATATCTATAATTTTGACAAAGATACAGTGTCAAATTTTGAAGACGATTAATAGTCCTCTCAAGTTTTTGATGTACAGATGGCTAGGACGCATTCCCAAATAGATGACTATTTTGAGAACACTAATATCTAAAATAAGTCAGAATTTAAGATTAGTACAGTCAAAATTTTGGACGAAATCTATGATAAATACCTTATGGAAGTCCCAGATGATTTAATTACAGCTTTAAAACTGGCAGAAGACACTAAAATTCATTTGATCAGTGAATTATTTGCTCAAAGATTGTTGCAAATAGAGAATGAACTTGCTGAGAATGAGGACAATTTCCAACTCTTCGAGTATTTTAAAAATTTTAAAACGCACATTATGAAATAAAGATCAGAGGTTGAGAAATACATAAATGCATGTCTTTACGATAGATTACTAAGTGAAATAAAATTCAAATATCTTTAGTAGATTTAACCATTAATAGAGGCAAAATTAGAAAGCTTTTTCAAGCCAATTTTCTAGAAAAATTTGTTTGATAATGAGAGTCAGATTCATAAAAAGTTTAGCAAGGATTTCGTTATTAAAATTTAATAAGAATTCAATAATATTTCTAATGAGCAGATTCAAGCAGTTATTTAAAACGAATTCAAGGATCCAACTATAAAGCTAAACATTCCTTAATTTATGATGAATCATCTCTTAGCAAAGTCATTAGAGTATATTGAAGACTTAAAAAACGAATTTATAAAGAGTTTCTAGACATCTTTTGAAACATAATGGAATCTTTTTGTTCAACAGCACTTAGACAGAGACAGAATACCAGATTTTGACCCCGAAAATCTTCAAATATTTTTCAACATTCTAATAAGATTACCAATTACAAAAGAAGTTAAGCTTGACATTGTCCATTTAGAGTCAAAGCTTACTCAATTTGCTTTTATTCATGGAATGATTATTAATATAGATGAGTTTTGGACTTAACAAGATGAGATTGAAGCTTATTTAATTTCTCTTCACAGCAAGCTCGAAGTGTTAGATATTTAAAGTGCAAAAGAAAATTTTGTAAATTCATTACTATATGTGGTTCTGCACTATTTTATCAATGACTGTTATACAGCAAGCGACAGAGAATTGCTAAAATAGTTCTTTGTTGCTATTTCTGAAAAAATAAATTTGGTAATTATGCAAAACAAAAATTAAGGTAATGAATATATTTTAACTTTATATCACCCATTATCCTTACTTCAATTAACTCTAAAATATGAATATCTGGTTTTATTTGGCTATATTCGAGAGGGAAATCGCTGTATTAAATGACAATACCGAATACATGTTGAAAGATATGGCAAAATCTGAATTTAAAAGTGAGCTTCGAACTTTAGGAATTGATGAAGGTATTGAAAAAGCAAGTATATTGAACTTAAAAAAAATTGGCAGTCTTTAATAGAAAAGCAGACATGTAGTTATCTGTATTTCAGGATTTCTGACTGAGGATGTTGAGAAATCAGAAAGTTGGGGCTTAGTTGTAAATCATTATAAGTATGCAGAAGTATTTGCCTTAAACTGGAATTCTTTGTCTCTTACAAATTTTTGGAATGAAGGTCATTATAAGGAAAAAGGATCAAAGTCGAAGTTTATGGGGAAATTATTCTTTTTTAAGGCATTTAAAAAACAGTTTAGATATGCCCTTACATAAACCTAAGTTGCTGGAACAATGCTAGCAATATTCCTACTAAAATCTGAATTTTCCACTGATAGAGCTATAACTCTAATTGGCCATAGTTTAGGTACTGTAATCATTTTATAAGCTCTTAATGTCCTCCATCACTTCTATAAGCAAGGTATAGCAAGAGCAGCAAGAATTATTCATGATGTATTTTTATGGGGAGGAGCAGCTGTTCTGAACCCCAAAAATACAAATGATGAGATACTCTAAAAGTCTAAAATTTGTGGTATAATAAATGGAAAACTCTCTAATGTGTACAGCTTGAAAGATTACATTTTAAAATACACTTTTGTGGGAGTAATGAGCGATATTGAACCAATTGGTTTGATTCCTATTTTTGAAGATGTACCTGAGGTACTCAAGACTAACAATCTAAGTTAAGAGCAAATTAAATTAACATCTCTTAAGAAAGCGTACAATTATGATTGTACAATCGAATGCCCTGGGCATATGACATATAGTATAGGAGCGAATCTCATCCTTGAGAAAATTAAAAACTCTTTTTGAGTTCATCAAATTATAATTACTATTACTTTCTTTAAATATCTCTATGATAAGTCATGATTTTAAAATCCAAAAATTAATTGTTTATTTTCATTTCTAATTTTGCTGTACACCTCTTTTAAACAAACTATAAATATCCTTAAGACTTGTAGCATGTCTCAAGGCTTCTTCTCTTAAAGTCAACGTCCGATCTTCCATACCATCGATTTCAATTCCAGAGTCATCCTCGTAAATATGAATTTAAGTTGGCACGATTCCTTAAGTAATACCTAAATACGAAAAAATCATCTAATAGTACTCTTTGTGTTAAAGTTTCTCATCATTGCTTTCCTTTTATTCTTCTTGATTATGTTAATGTTTTTCATACACACATAAATCTGAAATTTCTTTCACATTAAACAACTCTCTAATAGGATCCTGAGTCATTAGCAAATTTACTTCACCACTGTTAAATATCAATGCCTCCTTCTTTTTACTTTCAGATTTAAAAGCGTTATGGATATTGTAGCAAATTAAGCTATCACAGACATCTGTGAAATAAAACTCAGCATTAGTATGGATTTTATGCTTAAAGTTTATCTTATCAAGAGTGTAATAAAGAACTTTCTCAGCCTTAATGATGTAGTCTCTTAATAAAGTTTTTGATTTCCCTGAGAAATGACTATTTTATTTGAGGATTGAAGTTTACTAGAACCCTTCAAGCTTTGTCAAAATGAAAATTTGGGTTATTTGAGAGTCTTCATCATAGTATTTCTAAGCATCGAATTCTTAGCTTTCTAATTGCTTGCCATTAATCTGTTGAACATATACATCTGCAGAAGTGATGAAAAATAAATTCATATTATTAATGAAGCTATAATTCTCGGACACTTAATTCTAATCTTATTAGTTAAACTTCAAGTAGCATCTGTTTTCTTCAATCAACAGAACTAATGACTGGCTATCTAAAAATTAAATTATTAAAATAAGCAAATTACTTACAAAGACTCTTGACAACATTTTTTGTAGATGATGGTCTCATGATCTTAAATATAGGAGTAATGCCATCATACACCTGATTCAAGCACCTATAAATTGTGTCTTCTTATTCATTCAATTCATTGATGGTAAATAAATCTTCAATATGAAGTTAGTTACTATCTATTGCTCCAACCTCATCGCTATAATCTTTCCTCTCGAGAACTCTCAATCTGTATTTTAAGGTTTTTGCTTTAAGATAAGAATAGGAATTATGCCAGATAACTTTGTAAACTCCAGGTCTCTATAAAATTACAGAACCGGATATTGGCTTTAGATGAGAGTCACAGATGCTATATCTCACCACTTCTTCATTGTTAACTTCTTCCCAATTTCCTTAAACTAATCTAATACTAAACTCTATTATACAGTTAAAATTAAAGCTGTAAAGATTGATTTCACAAATTAATGTTTGGTAATTTAGATATAGACTAACCAACAAAGGTACGATTTCTATTATGATGATTTTTCTATATTTTGACTGTTTAATCAAGCTACGTTTTGTTTTAGGGAATAGCTTTTACTTAACTTATTCCTATGCTTTATTAAGCATTTTTACCTTATTAGTGATTATTTTATTGTAAATATAGCGAGGGTAGTTATGTTAGATTTTGATTCATATTCGAACCTATAGCTTCGTTTTAATTGACTATTGAAAATGTGCTGGATGATTTAGATTCCAAACTTTTATTGAGATGGTTTTATTTTCGTTTTTATTTCATATACTCTTGAGTGCTTTTGTAAATAAGGTCCATAGATTATCTTAGCTCAAATTAGTTATAGAGTATTCTAAAAAATAAGTATAAATATACAACCATTTAAACTTTTTTAAACTAAAAGTATGAAATAAATTGCAGCACTTATTTTTAATTGAAATTTCCATTTGGTCTTTGTTAAAAGTTATTTTCACAGTAAAAGTATAATTAAAATATTTTAATTTACTATTAGCATCAATATAAAGGTTTGCCTCTTTAATTTTTAGTGGTTAGATTTTATAGCTCCTATTTTTAATTAAAGTATTTCTTAAATTATTAAGTATTATCTGTGCCTCTCCAATAGTGACTTTGATTTATTTGACTAATTTACTAATTCAGAGATTCCCTAGTACCAATAGAAATTGAGAATGATTTTTCAGATTTGTTATACCCACCTTAATCCTCAACTACATTTGTAGATCCACTATTATCTTGGTAATTTTAAACTACTCCCTATTTTCTTATTATCTTGTTTAAAGAATCCTCAATAACTGATTAATTTATAGGACTTTAAGTTATTAGACTATTTGAAAGTGTATTATAGCTGTAATTCGCTAAATACTATTAGGAAACTCTCTAATTATATGAATTCTTAATATCCTGATGATTGATTGGTTTCAACTTTCTAAATTTATTGATTGAATATATTCTAGCAACCTTTTCTAAGTTTATTTACTATAAGGAGTTAGGAATTTTTTCTTAAGAGCTTCTCACCCCTATAAGGCTTTCAGTTTGAATTTAAGATTTTATATTAGATTATTGCTCTGTCTTGTTTTTTGAATCGTTAGATTATTCACTCATGCTTCGATGACTCAATTCCTCAATCGAATCATTTTAATGTAAAGTAGTATTCCTGAAAACATTTCTCTAGTCTTGATTTAAAGAAAATGACCCATATTAAGTTTCAATAAATTTTAAAAGCTTATTTCCATTCTTATTTTCGCCTTAATTTTTATCAATAATACTTGATAATCGTTCAATATCAAATAAATTTGACTTGGAGTTTGATGTTTAAATCATATTCTTCTATTTCAATTATATTTTGCTTTGTAAATTTTCACTTTTTTTTAGTTTTTTACTTTTCTATTATTTTTCATTATCATTATAGCTTTAAACTAGAAGATTCTCAGCCATTCTCATTATATTTTGATACTATAAATTCTAAATAGCTTGCTAACCACTGATGACTTAAAATGGCTTAATTTTATACATTCTATATTTATCTTTAGTCTAAGTTGTACCAAAATTTATTTGCGAATTCTCTCGCGAATTATTACTTTATAGTGAGACTAGATTTGATCGACTGTCTTAAGGATTTTATTTAATGTTTGTAATTTTCTAATTCAATGAAATTTTGAATATAAATACCAAAAAAGGATTTTTTAATATTCTGAAAGTGAAAACCATAGAAAAATAATTTTATAATTGTTAAAATATTATGATTTAAAAATTGAATGCAACTAACTAACATTATTAATGATATTTTGGACATTTCCTTTATCAAAGTTCTTGACATATTATTAATATACTCTTCCTTTGATTTTTCTTTCCAATCTTGTAAGCGTAAGGCATATTTGCTTATCTAATTATTGAGATTTAAATTGAAATTAGGCTTTATTAATTTGGCGTTGTGAGTAAATATTGGCAATGATTATTTCGATTAGAAAACATCTGTTTTTTAATGATTTGTTTGTTTTTTAAATATTACTTAGTCTTCATTATCACTTGGAAGATCATTTTCTGAAAATTGAATTGAATCTACTGATGTATTGTTTATTATTCGATTAACATTGAAAGCTAACTAGTTTCTAGTAAGCATGCTTTGCTAATTATAATTTTCCTTAATTTTTAGACTATCTTCAATAGATTTCGTTTGATTTAATAAATTGCTTTGCTTTATATGTGAATCATTGCTAATCTATTGTTTTAAGACACTAAATTTTTATGACTTTTAATTTTTCATGTTTAGTGGTAGCTTCGCTTGCAGTTAAGTTTCTTACAACTTAATGATAGATTTTTATTATTCTTTATTCTCTGTTGAAGTAGAGGGAGAAAGAATAATTATTGGAGGTTTGGATTTTAAGTATAAGTTTTATGTTCTTAAATTATTCTAGTTTTACTCTATAATTTCTTCTTTCACTTATTAAAATAATAAAAGTATTTTTATTCGAACATAATGGGACGTGCAAATTTAATTATTATGGATAAAAATTTACTATGCAATAGTTTTAGTTTTTCATATTTTTGTTTTACAATTTCACATCATGTTTATCAATCTAGATATCTTAGAACTCTTGATGTGCCTATTCTTGCTTTTATCATAACATTCTTTTGTCTCTTTTACTTTAAATGTTCATTTTATTATTATAAAGATTACTAATCAATCCATATTTTTCATGAATATCAATTGACTTAAAATTATTGATTGATATGTTTATATTGCTCAATTATGTTGATAATATAGACAAACTCAATAATATTTTTTATGAATAAAAATTGTGAATCTTATTTTTGCAATAATTTAATCTAAGTTGTTTCCTATGCCTTATTTTTTCTGATTATCTATAGTTGTAAATTTTAAATTACAAATAATATAATTATAAATTCAATCAATAAATTTATTTTTTTGTAATAGTTGTAATTGAAACAAGCTTGGTATTAGAATTCTTTTTCTAATATTATTCGCCTACTCCCATTTTTGCGTTGTTTTATTATTTTACTACCGCAGTTACTTATTTCGCATCTAATTTCCTCTAAATTACTTATTTTTATTGTAAATTTTGTTTGTTATTTAAATTTGCAAGCAAAGGGGTTTTAGGGTAATCTACACTTTATTAGTCTTTTCTCCTTTTCATTAAATTATAAATAATTAAATTTATATTCTGAATTTTATTCAATTAATTATTTATTTCTGTAAATTACAAGGAATTTTAAAATATAAAAATACATACTGGATTTAAAAATAATTTAATATTGAATGTTAATATTAAAAAATAGAAATACTTAATATGCACATATTATGATTAAAGAATAAAATTTGGTTAAGAGAGTAATAAATTTAAATTACAAATTGCTTTATTTACAATTAATTATTTAGAGAAAGTTTAAAGAAAAATGGACTTGCAAAGATTACTTGCTCAAGCTTAAATGCAGGGTGCTAACAGATAAAGAGGTGGTGCTACTGCTGAGATGCCACTCCCAGATACTGGTGAGCAAATTTACATCTCTTCCCTTGCTCTACTTAAAATGTTTTTAATTTAATTGTTTATTATAAAATTCTATTTTGGATAGTTTAACAATTAAGAGATTGAATCATAATTTTATAGTAACAAAAATTTGATTGTTTTAAAATGCTTGTTTTAGAGTAAAAAGTTGAGAAAAAGAGATTAATTGATTAAAATGTTGAAGCATGCCAGATCAGGTATTCCATTCGAAGTAATGGGATTGATGGTCGGTGAAATTCACGATGACTATACAATCACAGTCGTTGATGTTTTCTCTATGCCTCAAAAAGGTACAACAATCAGTGTCGAATCAGTCGATCCAGTCTTCCAGCAACAATTCATGGATATGATGAAACAAGTCGGCAGAGATCAAATGTGTGTTGGTTGGTATCACTCCCATCCAGGTTTCGGACCATGGCTCTCAGGTACTGATGTTGAGACCCAAAAATCTCAAGAAATGTTGAATCCTCGTGCAGTCGCTGTAGTCGTTGATCCAGTACAATCAGTTAAGGGTAAAGTCGTCATTGATGCCTTCAGAAGTATCGATCCTCAAGTGCTTATGATGGGTATTGAGCCAAGATAGACCACTTCAAATATTGGGCATATTCAAAAGCCAGCTCTAGTTGCAATTGCTCATGGTCTAGGCAAATACTATTATTCAATCGCCTTGAACTATCGTAAGAACGAGTTTGAACAGAAGATGTTGCTCAATCTTAACAAAGTCAACTGGTCATAATCACTCAAGAACATGGACTATAAGGATCACTAAGTATCAATCAACGATACTCTTAAGGAAATGGCTAAACTTACTGGAGATTATAACAAATGGATTCAATAAAATTTAAAACATACTTATAAATAGCATTAGAAATTGTTGGAGGACTTGAACACTAAATCCTTTTATCTTGAAAACAATTTAGGAATTTGATTCAGGAGGAGAACAAGAAGACTCATGATGAATTCGTTGTGAGCAGTGTTGGTAAAATGAACCCTAAAAATCATTTAACTCACAAAATTGATGACACCCTCCAAGAAAACGTCATGGAATGCCTTGGCACTATGCTCAATACTGTAGTCTTCTGAGAGATGCAATTAAAAAATATAGAATTGTGTATTTTATGTAACAACTATCTCAAGAAATCCTAGAAGCAAAAGAGTCACAAAAGATTTTATATTTGTATAATCATTAATTTAGTTGTTAATTTTTAGATCTATACATGAATTTAACATTTGAGCTATAAAACTTTTTTATTTTTTTAAAGAATCTATATAATAAAAGCTTTCCTTTTTTAAATCAAAACTTATAAATCAATTTTCAAAGTTAAGGTAAAATATAGCAAAAATAATAAATTTCTAGTAATTATGTTTTAAATTTACTAAAGTGCTTAAGATAAATAGCTAATAGAATAATAATTTAGATATTTTACATTAGTCTAGAAATGGTAGATTCAATACAATCAAAGCTAAGCATCTTACCTGATCCTTATGGCGACAGAGTGGGTATAGCTTGTGAACTTCCACCAAATAAGACATTGGAAACAAGATATTTGTATCCCTATCAAGGATATTTAAAATTTATAATAAAGATGTTTCACTCAGTATAAGTGTGATAAATCTTTTTACATTGCATAACCATTTTTATAATTTATTTTTTTAAGTTATTTTATTTAGAATAAGTGTTTTATTAAATTATTAAGGTATGTCTATCTGTTATAGATTGCATTAAAAAATCATCATGATATTGTTTACTCAATTTACATTTGTTCTTTGAATTCACTTATGATTAACGCATCATTTATGTAGGTGCTGATGCTGCAAAACCAGACTGGAAACTACTGAAATAATTTTTGCTGCGAGAAGGAAAGCTCAATAAAGAGCAAGTGGTAACCATGTCCAAATAAGCCATCGACATCATGAGTAATTTCAGAACTAAATTCTTATATTTGTATAGAGAAGGAGCCTAACCTCTGCAAGATTGGAGAACCAATTGTTATAGTGGGAGATATTCATGGTCAGTACTATGATTTATGCCACATGTTAGACAAGGCAGGTCCACCCTCAGATATCAATTATCTGTTTTTGGGAGATTATGTAGACAGAGGTATTTTCGGTGTAGAGTGCATGTTACTCCTGATGGCAATCAAAATTAATTATCCAAAGAATGTTATACTTCTCAGAGGAAATCACGAGAGCAGGAACATGACAGAGAACTTCACCTTCAGAGAAGAGGCCATTAATCATTATGATATTGAGATGTACAATATCTTCATGGAGGTGTTTGACAGCATGCCACTTGCATGTATTGTGGACAATAAATATTTCGGTATGCATGGAGGTATATCCCCAGAGCTCTAGAAAGTTGAATAACTAGAAAAAATTAATAGGTTCCAAGAGGTTCCTTTAGATGGTATTTTCTGTGATTTGCTATGGTCAGATCCTCTCAGCGATGAACAAGCAAATAATAAAGATTTTGTTGATAACGAAGAAAGAGAGTGCTCTTTCTTGTTCGGAAAGAAACCAGCAAAGAAGATTCTTGATGCAAATAATCTAATGACCATCGTAAGAGGGCATCAAGTTCAGATTGAAGGATATAAAATGCATCGTTGGGATGGGCCATAATCGTTCCCATATGTCATTACAATTTTCTCAGCCCCCAACTATTGCGGGTACTATGAAAATAAAGCCTCTGTGCTGATTATTGATAAGGGAAATTTGTCACTTAAATAATACGAAGAGTCTGAACCACCCTACAGACTTCCAGATAATATGGACGTGTTTTCATGGTCAATTCCTTTCCTTGCAGAAAAAGTTAAAAAGGTTTTTAAATAATAGGGCTTTGGATTTGAAATAAATAATAGTATGTATAAAAGTGACAAACATGCTCTTTAACATTCTGAAGAAGGGTGGAGATGAAACAGATGACATTGATATCTAGTAATTGATCAACAAGGACGGCTTGACTCAGAAATTACAGAAATAATTAGCTATGAGAGGCAAGATTAGCAGTATCGCAAGAATGTCAAGAATGTACACTACATTGAGAGAGGAGAGCGAGATGCTCCTCAAAATTAAAAATATATGTCCAGATGGCAAATTGCCCAGAGGTTTGCTGTTAGAGGGAAAACCAGCTATCAAGAATGGTAAGTATATTATGAGATAATTCGAATTATAAAGTCTGAATCAACTCAAAAATGGTTAATGAGGTATAGAAAATTTAACTTATCCAATTGCTCAGATATAATCAAATTGGTAAGAAAATATCTCTAGATAAAATATAACAATATATTAATTTTTGACTTTATGTATCAAGTCAATTAAACTTAAATATAATCTGTTTGAACCTGTATCAAAAGGATAGAGTAAATTGATTTCTCTTGAAAATTATAATTTCTAGAAGGAAAAAAATCTATTTAATAAATCTTTAAGCGGCTATGATTAAAAAGTCTAGCTTGCTTTATGCAATAATTATAATTTTACTATATTACAAAATCATGATTGGTGTAATTTTTCAATTTTAATAACCTTATATACTTAAATTATAATTTATTTCATTCTAATATTCCAAATATTTTTTACTCTAATAATACCATATCATTATTATTAGATGTTTAAATGAGCAATAATTTTGAATTTACTATAATTATTGAATTAATTTGAATATCTCTTTTGGGAATAAGCCTTCCCAAACATTATGCATTCTCATCATTCGTTTCATTTTTTTTCATAAAATGTGGGATGTATCAAGCTTACTTGCTAATATTCACAAAATTTACCTCTTTGAATATAAATAAAGGGTTAAAATTTAAATTTATTAAAAACTACTGTCCTTTAGAGCATCATAATCCTTTTTAAATCAAATTTCAGATAAAAATTAATCCCAAATAATTTCACCTAGAATTTAAAAATAAGGTTTAACTCAAGCAATCCTTTCATTTTAATTAAAATATTCTAATTAAATTTTACAATAGTTTTAAAGCAATTCTCTCTGGCCAAGGAATTAGATAAAATAAACGAGAAGAGACCTAAGAAAAAGTGACAAAAAATTAGCAAGTTAAGATAATTTATCTAAAACTTAAATAAAATAATAGAAATCAATGTTTTTGCAAATTAGAATTGCTGTAACGATTCAATATATAAGATGTCTTTTTTTTGCATTTTATTAAATATATTTAAGAATATGCTCTAATTTAAAGCATCAGAGTTGTAGAATAATCATAAATTAATATATGTAAAAGTTAATTTTTGACTTTGAATCATGTGGATAAAATAGTTGTTTAGACTTTGAGGTAATTTATGAATTAATACTTAACGGAAGTATATCGAAATACTTAATTTTGATTGTTCAAATAAGGAGTCTTTTGTTTTCAATTAGATTTTTAATGTAGTAAACTTGGAATTTAAAACTTAAAACTTAGGTAAAAGTTTTTTATTATTAATATACTAAAAAGACAAAAATTTACTCTCTATTTTATCATTATATTACAATATAAAGTAACTTTTATACTGAAAATCATTAAATTGTAAGTTATTATAAATGCAGCTATTCCAATAAAGAAAACACTTTCAATTGCAGTTGACATCATACTGTAATATGAATTATCTTCAATATCTATAATGAATTCATATTAAAAACACAAAGTAATCAATTAATGAACTTACGCTGATTAGAGAATTCTAGCCTCTTTCCTTGAATCTTGGCTTCAATTTATATTGAAGTTAGAGCCAGTTAACTTTTGACTATACTGTCGGTAAGATCACGTAAATGCTCATATTCTAGTTATTGATTTTCGTCCATCTCTCCACTCAGATATTGCTACTCTTCCTTTTATTACTTAGCTTCTTCTTTTTCTGATAATCCGTCGATTTAAGAGGGAGTTGCTGAGTTGCTGATTGCGAAAGTCAAATCTTTTCCTTTTGGAGACTAAGATAAAAATAGTTAGTTTTATGAGTTAGAAGAAAATAAAATTTAGCACGTATTTAGCAATTGAATAGCTCCTTTACCTTTAAGTTTGAGAAAATAAATGTGTATTGACCTGGAATACTTGCTGATATTTTGAAGATTCCCTCACTTTTTCGCCTTCTATTGTAAACGACTTGTCTCTTTGGATCAAGAATGAAAAAGTCGACTGTTGGGTTTTTCTAATCTCTAGCTCCTACAAAGTACGCTCCCTTTATTATAACTTCATCTTAACTCTCTTAGACATCCTCGTAATAAGACTATATAATTGAAATTAAAACAATGCTCTTCCATCTAATTATAACATCATTCATATTTCTTTAAAACTACTAAACTTACCTGCTCTTCCTTGCCAAGGATTTCAGTTGAGAACATTTAATCTGGAGAGAAATCTTTCATATATTGCTCCCAATCCTTCATTAATTGATCATCGCCTCTGTCCTCTACTTTCTTTGTCATCATTTCATTATCCACAAGTTATTCAACTTCTTAGTTTGAAATTGAACCTCTTTGTTATAATGAAACTTTCACTAGACCCAAAACAAGTAATACTATAGAAATAAGTGGTTAGAAATAGTTGGATATTTGCATAAAAATGATTTAGGAATACCTTTTAGCAAAATACGTTTCTTTCCCATTTTATAATGATTAGTAAAATTTAATTAATTATTTTAATTTAATTTAAGCAGTCCAAATCTGTATTTGCATTCAATCTAAATTTAGAGATAAATTTAGCACATATTTATTAAAATAAAATCAATATTAAATTAGTTCATTTTTAATCATTAGAGTTTTTCAAATGTAAACAAACAATCTGGATCTGTGCTATCTACTTCATAATCCAAAATAGAACTCGTTGTAAAATCCTCCTTTTTAAACAATATCATGCCCTTCAATTAATATGAAATTTGATTTAGTTGATATTTCCCACCAAATGCAATGACTTTTTCTAGAACTTTTCTTATCGCCATCATGAAATGTTTAAGTTTTTTCTTTGTAATAGTTTTTATACCTGCAGTCATTATTTACAAATAGTCGCCAATTGTAATGGTTAGTAGAAATTTATCTTTTCCAATGGAAAATATGTCAATTTTTCCACTTAGTTAGAAGTTTACATGTGCATCCGATGTACCACCAGACTATATAAATAGTAAATTAAATTAAGAGTCAAAATTTAAGATAAAAATTGGAATGTTGCCTTTGTTTTTTTCTATGAAAAATTAAAATTTTTACCTCTTCTTGATTTAAAAGCATATTGTAGAATTGCTACTTAGATCCATATTGTGAGAAATCATATTTAAAAGCATCTTTGAACAACTATTTATCAAATTCATGTATTCCTAAAAATCTCTTAATTGGTCCCCTTGTAATGCGATTGAGGTACTCTATAAAATCATCGAATCGATTTAGAACAGCTTCTTGTCCAAAATCTTTCCCGAAAGTATCCTTCATAAAACATGATAAAATTAAAGTTATCAGTTATAAAGAAATTAATACCACTAAATTTTGTTAAAAATTTAATGACTTTTAATAATTTCAAATTTATAAGTATCCATCAATTTTTATTTCAGATCAACCTCAAACCTCTCATTAACATTGACAATAAGCATATTTAATTTCTCTGAAGTTTAATCGAAAAATCTCACTGCCTCAATTTTATTTTCCTCTATAATTTCTTTGGTTTTTAGCCCATCTATAGAGCCTCGTAGCACGTTTTGTAAATTTTTAATTGATTTACTTTTGTTCATTTTATTGAAAAATTAATTATTAGTTTATAACATTCATTGTAAGATTTTCACATAATATTTGTCATAAGCATCAATTTACAGGTGAATCAAATAATTAAAATAATTTTCATATGTTTGAGTTTGTGGATTTCCTGGAGTTATCATTAAGTGTGAAAACATTTGCTTATTCATATTACTGTAACTTGTTCAATAATTTGTCTCTTCTTCTCTGATTATCTTTGCTCAGTTTTATAGTGGTTGTCTGAGATATTTGTTATGTTTATAGAATTGAGCTTTTCTTCATATTCCCTGTATATATTTATAGAAATGCAAAACTAGAATTTAATAGGGGATATTATATTAAAAGTATAAGGTTAATGAAATCGAGGTGGACTATTACTCTTGAATAGGTATTAAAATTGATCGATAACTGTTTACAATATTGACATAGAATCAAGGCCATATTCAAAACCCCAAAACCCTCTCAGTAGTTTGATTGATAGAAGTTGACTATTAGTGCATATTTTATTAGGGTATTATTAGGGTTTATGTAGGGGTTTAATGCATAAATATTAGTAATTTTAATTAGTTTAACAAGCGAGTTTTTGAAATATTTCACACAAGCATAAGCTAAGAGTCTTGTGGTAGTTCTCTGAATTTCATCTTTCTAAGTTGATGTTTGATTGTTTCTATCGTTAATTAATTCTCTTTGCTTGGTTTTGATAATAGTAGAGTATGCAAGCTCTTTGAGACCTCCATTTATTATATTTTTATCGAGATATTGTTTGATTCTTTATTTAGAATCCCTATCACCCTTGCAGCTTAAGTAATCGTTTCTTGGCATGTCACTCTCTAACATTATTAATGCTAGAGCCCAGATATCCCATTAAATTTCTCAATCTCTCCAATCTTCTCTCTCTGGGAATTATCCAGGAGTACCATATACATTGCCTAATGGAGAGGCTTGTACTCTTTGAACTCTGTTGAAATAAATCATATAAATTCTAAGAGGTTGAAAGTTCATCATAATGTTCTCTGGCTTTAAGTCTCGATAAACATAGCCAAGCTAGTTAAACTCTTCTATACCCTCAACTATCTGCAATACTATCTAGATAATTTATCTCTGACATCTATTATCAGATAAGAATTCTCTTTAAGTCATTTCTAGTGAAAGAAGCCTGAAGGCTACATGATCTTTACCAAGTAAAATAGCATCAAGCAAGATAATATGCCTGCACTTAATGAACTTTGCCTTTTAAAGAGCATAATAATCATTAGCAAGAAAGTAATTGAATGGATATATCTTGCAAGCATATTAGTCATCAGTAATGACTCTATTTCATCTTCAAGAGTGAGGAAGCTTTCTAGGCAAGAATCTAAGTCAATAATTTTTAATATGGGAATCTTTATTGACTCTATTTTAACCATGATTTTATTGATATCAGAGACTGGAAAGTTTTTGACTGCTTTCTTCATTTTAATTTATTTCTATACTACAACTCTAAGAGACTCCACTGGGTTTCTTGATCTTCTCTTTTAGAGGAATCTATTCCCTGTGGGTTCATGAATAAAGACAAAACTTTAATTGTGCTTTTTCTTTAAGTGCACTTTGAGGTCTCTAGTATGAGAATATGGCTTCTCACAGAACTCACAGACATACTTCCCATCTTTCTTTTAATGCTTAAGATATAACCTAGGCATATCGTTGTGTATATCTCTTGTAAGTTGAGGAAAACTTTATTGCATTCTTTGCATTAATAGTCTATTTTGATTGGCAAGTATTAATGCTCTATGGCGGGTTGTTTAACCTCCTCCTCAATTTGCACAGCTTCTATGATGACCTCCTGTTTAATTTATATTTAAACCTCAAAGCTAGACTGGTCAAAGTTGTCATAAATAGGCTCCCACTGAGTACAAGCGTCTCTGGTCTCTACTTTTCTTGGTTGCTGGAATGATAATTTTTATTGACTTTACCCAAGTAATGCCGCCTTTCTCAAAAGGTTAGCGCTCATTTTAGTTTTCTGATATATTTTTTTTATAATAATGATAAAATATACCTTGATAAAGTATAATAGTAGAGTACAAGACACTATAGTTGATTCTTTGCTGAGAGGTAAGAAAATGAAATAACTATAAAAGTCTGTAATAATAATAATACTCCTAATGAAGTTTTGTTTTTCTAGGAGGTCCTCCAAATCAAGTTTGAACTTAATTTGGAGGTAAATTTATTAAACATTTTAAATTAAATATGCTCCTAATTAAGTTTTAACCTTAAAATTTAACTCCTAATAAAGTTTGAACTTAATTTGGAGGACCTCCTAAAATAATTAAACATTATTAGGAGCAATTTAATGGAGATAGATTGATAAAAATGGAAATCAATCTGTGAAACTTGGAACAAGTTATTCAATGCTTCTCCGCATATCTTTTCAAGGCTTACCTCCAGTAGGGTCCTCCCTATTTAGTAGTAAGATTTTAATAAACATAGAATGGATATCCATGATTTTTAATTTCATTAAAATTTCTAGAAAGAGGAAGCAAGATGGAGTCTATGAATGATGCAATGAAGAGAATTTAATCTCAAGATTTAATAGGAAAATTTCGAAGTAAAGAGGACCTTTATAGATATTTGGTATAGCAAGGTAAGTTCTTAAGTAAGATTAATAAATCCATTATAGTTGGATTGTTCTTGCCAACTTAGGAGGGAACTAAAATCTCGTTTTTAAAAGCTTTGTTAAGCGAAGATTAAAAAGCATTTAAGACTAATAAAATAAAGATGGTATAGATACCTACCTACCCTGAAATATCAGTGACAAACCTATAAGACGATGGTTTGAGTGATCCGGATGTTGCTCTCTACCTTCCATCAAAGCTACAGCTATCTAATAAGTTGCCAGAGAGAAATTTCTTCTTTGGTGTTCTTGGAACTCTGAAACCTGAGTACTTAAAAGAAGTTACTTAAGAAGCTCATTAGAAACGCTACAGCATCACTCCTGAAGAAAAAGAGAAGCAAGGAATTAAAAAAAGTGATATTTGGCTGTAGGAACTTCAAAAGCATCCTTTCATCTCAAGTAAGCTTAGTCTTCTAACTTTATAGAAAAACCTGGTACTGCTATATTCTTGATGAAAGAGCGCAACAAATTAAACAGAGAGAGAAAGCCTCAAGTAAAGCATGAATTGAGTAAGAGACTCTTCAAAGATTTATAAAAGCAAGACGAAATGGAACGAAATGGACATAGATGCAGGAGCAGGCACCAAGAGAAGAAACATAGGCCCAAGCAAGCCCTAAGAGGAAGAAAAGAAAGAGAAGCCAAATCACTTGACGGGCAAATTTAACATGTGAACTTACTCATTCTCTTAAATCTAAAACTTATATATACACACAAAATCTCCCTTCTCTTGAGCATACCTTTGCTTTCTCATCGCTGACTCTTTTAGCAGCACACTTTATAAAATCTACTGTATCTATCTTCAAGTCTTGCATTAAGTGATAGAGTAGAAGTTTCTTGTAGTGGTCATTCAATAACTCCCAATATAATTCAATTCCATTAAACTGAGGACTATAGGAAACATTAAATACAGGTGTTATGTTTAATCTTTCATATTCCTTCCTTGAATCTTTAGTTTTATGAACTGAAAAGTTATCAACGAAAGAATAATATCTTAGTCAGCGTACTTTTTCTAAGTTATTGCAAGAACTTTATATATTATTCAGTTTTCATAGAACGAGGGTGAATAACATAAGTCTGGAGGCTACAATCTTCAATTATTTCACCAAGAATAGCATGAGTTTAAACCTTAACCTTTTAATCATATACTTCAATGTTGCTTTATCTCTTATACCAAGACCTTGATATGAAGGTATTAAAGGTGAATACTGCCTCATCAGCGTGTATAACTTTATATTATGCTCTTAAGCCCTCTGCATTTAATCAAATATAAAATTTAAATATATCTTCTAAAATGGAACATTAAAATCAATCACTTTCTTTATGAGATTGACCGTCATGTAAGATATTCCATTCTTTTTATATATGTTAGCTATCGATTAAGCAGATATGTGAAGCTCAGGAAATTGGCGATTAAACATCAGAGCTCTCGAGGCCAGAGAGAAGTGAGCCCAATATTTAAGAGTCTTGCCATTAATAAGATAATCAATATAATGCTGCTAAAATTTTAATGGTCTTTTAGGTTTAGAATTTAATCATATTTCTTTAAATTCAATGCTAATAGACAGTGAGACTTAACAGTAGCAGGAGATTTATGGAGCAGTCTTGCTTTAGACGTGTAATTTAGAATAGGCTTGAGTTATTCACTGTATTCATCGCATCTATGACGCAACTTAAAAAATAAATCTATATAATTACTGTCATAAACAGACCCCAAACCTCGCATGTACTCACTTAAATTACTAATATTTAAACATTAAACCCCTACATAAACCCTATTAAAGCCTAAATAAAGTATGCACTAATAGATTACTTTTATCAATCAAACTACTAATCAAACTACGAAAAAGTTTTGGGGTTTTGATTCTTCTATCTCATCTATCACATTTTATGGGATGCTAAGTACGCTATTCTGATCAGCTGAAAAATTTTAATTAGAGTTAACTAACCTCCTAATAATTTCTTCATGCTTTGAAGAATTCAAACTTTAGTTGAGCAATTACTATTGAGACTAAGTATGGGATCTCTAGTAATTTGATGTGTTATTGTCTTTCATAGTTTGTTTTTGAATTTGATTTTTAAAAGCGATGTTTTGCCTGAGTTTCACTTAAGAATCTTTATCGAGGTACTTTGAGATATTGTTGAAGGTTAAGTCAGAAACTTAATCTATTTCCAGTTAACTTTATGTCATCTCTTAAAAACTAGGAATACTATTTTATGCAATCAAGTTCTTAGATTAATTGGAAGTAATTTGTTTTAAAGAGCTATCTTGGTGGTTCAAATTTTCATGGGATTTTAAAACACGATCTTAAGAATGAGACTTTTACACTGAACTTTATGATATATTTCCAAAAGGCTTTGAAGATGTTAACTGTCTTTGTGGTGATAAGCTTTACTTATAGTCAGTTAAATTATGTAAATCCTAATTAAGATTTTCTGAACTTTTTGATTAGATAATCTTCTAATAAGTCTCATCTTGCTTTAAGTTGCTCCCAATATCTTTGTCACTGAGAACTGACTGCCAAGAATCCCTGATATTTCCTTCACATTTAATAAACTGTTCAGTAAAAGATTAATCCCGTATTTTTGACGTTGAAGATTTTAACTTTAAAATTTCTTAGTGTACTTCTGTTGAACTTTACTATTCGTTCGCATCATACTTACTAACTTTATGGCTCATGAGCTCTATGGATTATTTAATATCACTTAGTAAATAATGAATTTGATTGCTGTCCTTGCTCCCTATTATTTAACCAGACCTTTTTAGCTCACTCTAGTCTTACTTGGAATGATTCGATTAAGTAGGATGTGAATTGATAGTATTGCTATTCTCTATAATATTTAACAAGTAATTCACATCGTTAATACTTTTAGGCTTGAGATCTCTTAGTTAATTCAACTAAGAATTTTTCAATTCAGTATGAGATGAAGAAATCGTTTGATTAATAACCAAGGATTCAGAGTTATAAGCTTGTTAATTTAAAACAAAGAAGTTATTATTAAGTTTTTCAGGGCTTTAGGTAACTAGAGGGAGAAGAAGAGGATTTTATTTTTAATTGGAGGTTTATAAAAGGGTACTTGATTGATAGTTTTTCACATTATCCAAATTAACGACTACTTCTACTTATTATCACTTATCAATATAATTGAAGTGATAAGTTTTTTTATATAAATATTATTATGGTTTTATTATACTGCCATTCAATTATCCTGTTGATGAGTTATATCTGTTGGGACTCTAAGATCTATATGGCTCTATCCCTCCACTCTTTCTAAACACATACTTATATATTTTATCATATTTAAACATATATTGTGTTTTAAGGTTAATTGAGTTCAATTGATTAGTATCTTCACTTAGTACCACATCAAATTCTCTGACTTGCAAATTATCTTAAATTGTGCTATATTAACTTGGAGAATTCCCTCTAATATTTCCCTCATCATCATTGTTTTAACGTGTTTTGTCCAATCTGTCCGGGGAAAAGTGACTATTTTATCTCTGACTTTTAACTACTTTGAATTATTGAACTTATTACTAAGAACTCTGAGAAATATTTCTTTTAAATGGGCTATCTTCAAACTTCAAATCACTAGGTCTTTAACTAATTAATTAATTTTACTATTGCATTTAACTCTAAATAGGTGCATTGGAATTTCTATTTGACAGGGAAATCAAAACCCCAAAACCCTTTCAGTAGTTTGATTGAGTTTTTGATTGATAAAAGTAGACTATTAGTGCATACTTTATTAGGGTTTTAATAGGGTTTTGTATGGGTTTAATAAATTATTTAAGTGAGTATATGCGAGGTTTGGGGTATTTTATGACAGTGAGTATATAGGTTTATTGTTTAAGTTGCGATATGGATGTGATGAATTTAATGAATAACTCAAGCTTGTTCTGAATTATACTTCTATAGCAAGGCTACTCCATAAATCTCCAGAACTGTGAGGTCTCACTGTCTATTAGCATTGAATTTAAAGAGATAGCATCTTAATTCTAAGCCTAAGAGACCTTTAGAATTTTAGCAGCATCATATCGATTATTTAATTAATGATAAGACTCTTAAATACTGGGCTCACTTCTCTCTGGCCTAGAGAGCTGTGATGTTTCATCGCCAATTTCCTGAGCTTCACATCTCTGCTTAATCTATAGCGAACATATATAAAAAGAATGGAATATCTTATAAGTCAGTCAATCGCATTAAGAGAGTGATTGACTTTAATGTTCCATTTTATAAGACTAATTTAAATTATATATTCGATTAAATTCAGAGGTCTTAAGAGGATAATATAAAGTTTATACATGCTGATGAAGCTGTATTACATTCAATACATTTATATCAAGGTCTTGGTAAAGAGGTATAGTAATATAGAAGTTTATGATTAAAAGGTTAAGATATAAACTTATGCAATCCTTGGTGGAATCAGTGAAGATAGTGGCCTAGAGACTTATTTTATTCGCCCTCGTTCTATAAAGACTGAATAATATATTAAGTTCTTTCACTAACTTAGAGACAAATACGCTGAGTAAGAGATTATTCTGTTCGTTGATAACTTATCAGTTCATAAAACTAAAGACTCATGGACGGAATATGAAAGGCTAAATATAACACCTGTATTTAATGTTCCTTACAGCCCTTAGTTCAATGGAATTGAATTATATTGGGGTTATTGAAAGGTCATTATAAGAAATTGCTGCTCTACCATCTGATGTATGATTTAAAGATAGATACAGTCATTTTATTAAGAGTGCTGCTAAGAGAGTCAGCGATGATAAAGCTAAAGTATGCGCAAGAGAAGGGAGATTTTGTGTATATAAATAAGTTTTTGATTTAAGCGAATGAATAAGTTCACATTTTAAATTTGCCCGTAAAGGGATTTGGCTTCTCTTTCTTTTCTTCCTCTTAATGCTTGCTTGGGCCTATGTTTCTTCTCTTAGTGCCAGCTCCTGCATCTATGTTCATCTCTTCTGGCTTTTATAAATCTTTGCAGAGTCTCTTACTCAATTCATGTTTTACTTGAGACTTTCTCTCTCTGTTATTTTGCTGCGCTCTTTCATCAAGTATATAGCGTACCAGGTTTTTCTATAAAGTTAGAAGACTAAGCTTACTTGAGATGAAAGGATGCTTTTAAGTTCCTACATGCAGGTGTCACTTATTTTAATACCTTGCTTCTCTTTTTCTTCAGGAGAGATGCTGTATCGTTTCTTGTGCGCTTCTTAAATAACTTCATTTAAGTACTCAGGTTTCAGATTGCAAGAACACCAAAGAAGAAGTTTCTTTCTTGCAACTTATTAGAGAGCTGTAGCTTTGATGGAAGGTAGAGAGCTACGTCCGGATCACTCATAGCATCGTCATATAGGTTTGTTACTGCTATTCAGGGTAGTTAGGTATCTCTATCATCCTAATTTCATTAGACTTAAAATTTCTCTTCACTCAGTAAGGCTTTTAAGAATGAGATTTTAGTTCCCTCCTTAGTTGCAAGAACAATCAACTATGGTTGATTTATTAGTCTTAGTTAAGAGTTTACCTTGCTATACCAAGTATCTATAGAGGTCCTCTTTACTTCGAAATTTTTTTATTACATCTTGAGATTAATTCTCTTCTTTGCATCATTCATAGACTCCATCTTGCTTCTTCTTTCTTGAAATGTTAATGAAATTTAAAATTATGGATATCCATTCTAAGTTTATTAAAATCTTTCTACTAAATAGGGAGTACCTACTGGAGGTCAACCTTTAAAAGATATGCGGAGAAGCATTGAAAAACTTGCTCCAAGTTTCACAGATTGATTTCCATTTTTATCAAACTATCTCCATTAAATGCTCCTAATAATGTTTAATTATTTTAAAAAGGTCCTCCAAATTAAGTTCAAACTTTATTAGGAGTTAAATTTTAAGGTTAAAACTTAATTAGGAGCATATTAAATTAAAAAAAATGTTTAATAACTTTACCTCCAAATTAAGTTCAAACTTGATTTGGAGGACCTCCTAGAGAAACAAAA